>JASANE010024101.1:0-14974 GCA_030248225.1 Trileptium ribeirensis | reverse complement strand
TCCGCCGCGTATTGTAAAGTTTGACTAACTTGAGCCGGCACAAGAAGACGAAATCACACCACATTATCGCAAATGTCATGCGCAAGCCATTGTTCTTCTTAGGAGCTGCAGTTCGGTTACTTAATGAACCTGACAAAGCGAGCGAACAACAATGAACGCACAAGCATAGACGAGAAACAGGTTTGACACAACATTTCACAGAGCGCGCTGTTCTTTTTTCCCAGCACAAGGCATTCAAATGGTATAATAAAATGTTGTTTTAAACATTTGCAACATACACTATATCTATATGTCGCAAGTTAAGCAGTTTTTTTTTATATTTTTAACATTTAAATATTAATATTTCAAACGGTTTTTAGAAAACATAGCATGTTAATCCAGATTGCATATGTAGAATTTGGGGTTTCTTTCAGGCAACACGACTTTCCGTTGTACACAAAGGTTCATACGAAACAATACATGTCGTGACGTTTCCCAAAATTTTAGCTTAAAAGTTGTCAATTACTTTTCCGTTTGAATTACAAATGTGTGTAGGATCCACGGGCGTACCCGCCAGAGAATATTACGAGTCAATTCTGATGTAATTTACAGTACTATCAACCATCTGATCACTATTCAATGTGTATTAACGATGAAAAGTATGGGCTCAAGGCTCCAGCGGTTCATGTCACCTTTAGGGAAAGGACGATATAACGTTAGAAAAAACTTAGAGCGGAGGTTCGGGGTGCGGAAGCCCCCCAACTTAGGCTTAGGCTTAGTACATGGATCATATAGGGACCTTAGCTTAGTCTAAGACTAAGGCTTAGGCTTAGTATATCGAGAATGGCATAGCATGCATTTCATTTCCGCCCATAACGGTTACATTAACAGCTCCAACTAGCACAAACTTTTTTCAAGCTCAGTTAAGACAATGCCGAACTTTCAATTTCGAGCAGATCGTATCTCATTATCCGCTTTTCATCGTTAATTTAAACGCTTTATGTTTACTTCTATTAACGTAAACTGCTAAAATTAAATTTTACTGTACCAAGTACAACGTGAACATGGAAGTCGCTTCCGAGTGAAGTAGACGATAACCGTTCTCCTCGTTTGAAAAGTATAATGGTAGCGTTATTGGAAGACTAAAGGACTAGAAATATGTCCCTGTGTGACTTAAATTCATATAGATGCATCGTTATAGATTTTGTCAACAGTTTCAGTTACTCGTAATGTATATATGTGATGCGCTATTATAAACAACTATTAACCTCTGAAAATCCCAGGAAACATGTATACCTAGAGAAAATCCCAGGAAGCATATATACCTTTATGCTCTCTTTACTCGTCTCCTCATATCTCTAAGAACTCTGCCTGCCTTGTTAATTTAAACAGGCTATACAGTGCTGTACAAAAATTCACGGACTTTGAATATCATGTCTCTGAATGAAATAAATTCGGCACCGTTAGTTTTTCAGAAGTTACAGTTACTCGTAATACCTGGGATGCGTCGTTATAACATTTCCCTTCGTAAAATCTCACGAAATATATTCTTCTCTTGATAGGAGTAACACAGCCATTTTTTTGGGTTAAAGATAGAAAAATAGATTTTAACATCTCCAGCTGTAATTCTAGCTAATTTTGCTGTGAAAGTTTATGTACCTCAAAGAGCGAACTAGATTGTAATATCTGTTACACCAATTCTATTTTCACCTCCACGTTGATCGCATCTATCTTTGTCATCGAGCTCTGAACAATTGGTAATGTTTGTAGCCAAGTCACAAATTATTCTGTTTCGAGTCGAGTTAGGTAAAACTAGATTCGAGCCGAGTTCCGCCTTAAAATTTCGGAACGTTCTCAGGGTAATCTGACGACGTACATCATTGTTTACACAGTGTATGATACAGTGTTTGTGTATCGTTGCTGCCTGTTTAGTACTTATGCCATCATACATATTTTTTGAAACAAAACACTTTTTAGTTCAAAATGTTCAAGTAATCTAAATAAAAACTAAAGATATGTCCGGCTATCAGTCACTTTTCAACAATTTCTTTTAAATTTCATATGATGTAGTGTTTTGTGCTTAATGTTGTAGGGGATGCGGGGTGGGGCTGCGGCAGGGGAATAACCATTAATTTTCGCAATTGTTCCCCAATTTTTTCTACTAATTTTCCAAAATTATTCAGCTTAATTTTGCCCATAGCTGCTAAATTTTTCCCCAATTGTTGGTGCGGTGGAGGAGGGCAGGGATTGCAAGGCCTAAGGCGGGATAAACATGGCTTACGGGCTGGAATTCGATGTCAAAATTTTTTTTCTAAAATGGTTGTAACCATACATGCCGGCAAGGGGGGTAGGGGGGTAACCCCCCTGAGGTCCGGACCCCCCAAGGCCAAAAAGCCAGGGGGGTAACCCGGCTGGGGCGCTCAGCACCCCCCTGCTCCGAAGGGGGGCTTGGCGGCTCCTCGACGAGTTTCGAAGTAGGACCTTAGTGCAAAACCTTGCGCACATTGCCCCTGCTTGTTGCTAAAGGTGCATGTACGGCCGTACCTATGTATGATAGGTGTTTGTGTGTGTATTTTGGTGCTAACGAGTTTCTTTATGTAGAAGAAAAAACCAATTATTATGCCTAGAATATGAGCTCCAAAAATCAGGTAACGAATTAATGCTTAGAAAAGGGTTTGTATTCCAGTAATTTATCTGCAAAGACTGCACTCATACGCGAAAAATGTGGCTGCGAGGACCAAAAAAAGGTCCTCACGACTAACCCCCTAGGAAAATTTGGCCGGCCAGGGGTAGGGTCACCCCCCCCCGGGATGGCCGCGTCCCCCCCCCGTGCGGGGCCTCTACCACCCCTGGCATGACCGAACGATGACATGTATGGTTGTAACTATTAATTTATTAAAAATATTTAATTTTAGATTTTTAATTTCATTAAAAATATATATTTTCTAATGCCACTATAGACACCAATAGAACAATGATGACCAGGAAAGTGAAATATATATCACGATAGGTGTTGCTTTGGAACTGTTGTTCTTTGTCTTAATACAAAACTTTTCAAATAATATGAACAATAAATTATTAGGGCATTTAAATATTTGCAAACAACGAAATATCGCCAGCATCAGCTTTATAGTTATCTTGTTAGAAAAGCTTAAAACAGCAAAATCCACGCCTGGAATAAGCGGCTATCGTAGAACTTTTTTCGCTACAGAGCAGATGCGGCAAGCCTAAACTAGCGGGTTTGAATACCACCTCTGTGAGCATTTTCTCTCCTGAAATTTCAAATAAGCCTCAAAAATAGTACTCCTGTTTTTCACATATATTTTTGTCTTATTCAGGAATACAAAATAATGTCTGCACAATGTTCCGAATATGAAGATATAGTCAAAATTCGTGTTGCGTTGGACATCTCTCAAGCTCCCTGATCATGTGACCATTAAAGAATTTCTCGATTTTTTGCCTTTTCGGAAGAGAAACAAAAATCAAGACGAAGCAAAGTAATGAATGACGAAAGGAAACCGAGCTTCTCAGTCGACGAAAGAACAACCGTACCGTGAGAATAAATGAGATAAGTATTTGTTTCTCTCACGTAAAATATTTAATTGAAAAAATATTCAAGTTTCGGGCAAAATGTTTGAACATAACTTTACGCGTACAGATTGAGCCTTTACCTACTCGTGGTTGATACCTAACATATTGTATAAAATACAAATAATTTGGCAAACTGAAGAGAAATGAAATCATGTTCACGAAAAGACCAATTGATCGATCGGCACAAGACATTTCACAAACGAAAGTTTATTAAAACAACTATTACACATTGAATCAAGATAGCAATGCTAAAGCAAAAATAGACATAAATTAGTGTCGAACGATATGCTAAAGTATTATAAGAAAGCTTATCGAAGCCAGTTCAGACGCACATTGGAATTTATTCCAGTCAATAACAGATACGCTTGTATTATGGCAACTTGCTATAAACCCTAACGCTATACGATCAAAGAAAGATGACCCAGATATTAAAATAAAATCACACATTCTCAATTGGAAGTCTGCTACGAACAAGGTCTGCTATGAACAAGTAAAATATGGTTACATCGGTTTTCTAGCAACATGTCGCAAACAAAACGCATGTAGACGGCATAATGCATTAAATAAGACAAATAGGACGTTGAAGGTATGTTTATTTTGCTATTTCTATGCAGAGACAACCGCTGCTCGTTGTTTGTAATCAGGATGATGAACGTTGTCTTAGCAAAAATTTTATGGTATAACAATTGGTTCGCGGCTGTATCCATATTGAATTTCTGTTTTAACACAAATAAACGAAAAATAAATAACAAAACTGAAATCATATTTTATACTTTATTTTATTGCATCTTTACTCTATAATTTGATGGAACGTGAAAATATTTATTATGCCTCTGTTCAAAAGCTGAAACAAGAGGAAATTCAACAATAGAACCGAGAAAATAATCACAATTAATTATTTATTCAGAAAAAATTCGAACTGCGCCGCATCTATAGCCATTTTCGTATAGTGATAACCATTTTTACACAATGGACATTGTGAAGCGATTACACTAGAGGAGTTTGTCGTGGGCGTGCGTTTGCAAGTGCGCTGTTATTCTCTCGCTTTGCGAGGTTTCTTAAGGAACCGAGCAACATCTCCTCAACAGCGTAGTGGCTAGATTACAAGACTTGCAGCCATTCGATCTATGGTCAATTTGCCGCTGCGGCAGGTTTGTTCAACATTGTACGAAATACACATTAATTCGTTAATTGAAAGCAAACGGTTAAGCAATTAACATGAAACATATTGACTGAAAACTCTCTACAAACACTTTTAAATCTATTTAGAATTAAGTGAGGCCAAATGCTTCTTGCAATGCTTTGTACGGAAACCCTTCACAAATTGCGCACGCGGAACATAAATGAAAAAATGTAAAAAAAAATCAAATGTTACAAATAAATCGATAATATATACTGAAGTAACACGTCCTGAAATTGATGTCTGAAAATGTGGACAAAATCTCGTCGGTTCAACACAAATTTTAAATTCCAGATGTATATACTATGCATGAAACATACAGGATGCCCGCGCCCAGAAGAAGTCTATTTTCAAGGATTTTCAAGGATTTCCCCGAATATTTATGGCTATTTTCCCGAACGACAAATCGCTGTTGCAAGCTTATTTCTGGATCCCATATCCCTTCTTTCAACTTCTTTCAACAACATGCCTATCCGCTCGTTACTATCAGTTGTTACTCCAATGTGCTACTTTCCCCTAGCGTATAGTTAGTTACCCGAGGACGCGACGATACCCAAGCTGGGGATGAGGTGATTTGGATAAGGTTATCAGGTCAAAGATCCGTACCGCAAGCGGTAAAAGACGCCTGAGCACAACGAAAAGGGTCATTCAGCGTCCAATAAACATGGCTTAAACACGGTCAATAACATGTGCATCTCGCAGTCAAGCTCCTCATCGGGCAAGCTTTGATTTAGGCTTACATTTTACTATCCGGATGTCTAGGCTTTGACTATATATAAACTAGGGCACGCGTCGTCATTCCAATACGGTTGAATAAATATAACAAGGAAGATAGAAACGAATGTGCATTAAACAATTAGACCCGGAGGTGCATATAAGCAACATTTAGGATAAAAATTCTGAACACATTTAGAAGAATATATATACGTCTGCACTTTGTCGCAGTAACTTCACTGAATACCAAACAAAATTCAAGGGAATTCCAACCAAATTCAAGGATTTTCCCGAATTTTGAGGATTTATGCCGAAATTCAAGGATTTTCCCGGTAACTTTTCGTTTTCCCGGATTTTCAAGGATTTTCGCGACCGCGGGCACCCTGAACATAGATTAATGACTATCTCTAAAACTGCTCACTTAATACTCTCACACGGCTCCAACACCTTATAATTGTATGAATCGTTAGAAGCACGTTTACAAGGTGACTAGGCTTGGTGTGGCACTCAGATACATGGTGGCCGCTGAGACGTCGGCTCAATTTTCGGGGTTCTATGTTCAGCGTAAACAGAGATAAACAAATATCAAAATACACCTATTGTGACTTATTAACACCGTTGCAATTAAATAATGGTGCCCAACACACACAGGAAAATAACACGTAACAGCTTTACAAGTAGATTGATGGTTCGAAACACAAATTTTTCAAAATAATCGAATTGATTCCACTCACCAGAACAGGATGGTCCTGAGCGGTTTTGACTGCGCAGACAAGGATCATCAGGCCTAATTCCACGACGGGTCGTGGCCGTTCCACTGTCCGCAATTTTAATTTCTTTGGTACAGTAGCAGTGGTTTGCAGTCAATGGTTTCCCAGGGACCAGTGCAACCCATTTCTCGAATTTCGCGGGCTGCGACCACACAGCCTGTAAAGTAGAGGTGAAATGAGATTTTGCTGCCAAAAACACGCAATTTGTCGCGTTATTATATACCAAAATTCAATTGTACCAGTAATACTTATATTTTTGATTCGGCAGTGGAAGTCGAGAACATGGTGCACGATGCAATAAAAAATTTGAAAAATCATTGGAAATTTTTTTCGGTCTTGTTTTGCCATTCGGGGCTTTTCGGGGTCTTTTTTGGCATGTGGGGTTTTTCATGGCTACGGCCACCCAGGACGTATTATGCACAATATGCGCCCTAGGATCCTTCCACTTTGACGTTTTTAATTCGCTAACCACTGTCCTCATCGAGCACGAGCACATCTTAGCACCATTTTACTTCGGGCGATTCGGTATGAATAGTTTAAAAATTATACATTTTTACGAAAAGATCCGTTACACAAGTCAACCAGGCAACAGATAAATCTTTAACAGTAAATAAGGACCAGAAAGGCTTTTTTATCAAACGCGCTCACCCAAACGGCATAAAAAATTAGACAATTTTAATGCCAGCGTGGGGTTAAAGGAAAAGACCATATGAGGCAAGTATTTTATGAATGAAACGGTTTCTGACAAAAATGACAAAGCGGCCAAATTTAGCTGGTTATGGATTTGGACGCTCAAAAGCACTAAGGTTTGTATTGTACAGATTTAGCCATCGACGTTGATGGATGTATATTTGCCGATTTTTGGTACAATAAAACTACTGTAAAATAAGGCCAGTCTAAATATCGTGAGATCTCTTACCGATAGGAAAGCACCAACAAACGACCTGATACCTGCAGTCACTAACAGCGGTCTAAATTTAGTACTTCTGCTGGTCTACACAGAATTGACGTTTTAAGAAAATTTTCAAACAACAAAGCCTCCCCTCTCTCATATTTCTGTAAAATAAAACTGCACATTGAGAAATCCAGCTGGAAAATTCGCAAACGAACAACCAGATACCTGTATTCACTAACCGTTGTTAAAATCTAGTATGTTTTTATCATGCAAAACTGTACGAAAACCACAAAAAACAAAATTAGCCCCTCTCTTCCAAACCGTTCCGGACAATATTATAATGGAGCACATCAAGATCTCCAGCCGAAAAATCCACTATCGAGCAACCAGATACTTGCAGCCACTAACCGCAGTTAAAATGTAGTATATCCTGATGATCTGAGTCTGAGCATTTTTATAATTTTAAGACAACCCATTAACATAAAAACGGCCCCTATCCTAGAGTCTTTCGTAAATTATAAAACAGCAAATTAAGATATGAAATGAAATTCGTATAGTATCGTATCGACGAATAAATGCAGTGTGACAACAATAATTCACTCCAGCGACAGCATACCTACATAATATATATAAATAAAATCGCGAAAATCAAAAAGTAAAATGTTACAATCGCACAAAAATATTTGAAATAAGTAAACAAAACACATTACAGTAGTAATAATTATATTAAATATAATACCATCAATAATATAAGTCTTCTTTCTCAAATTTATATTTATACAACAAAAAAATCGGGTCAACATTGTTGTTACAACAAAAACTATAATAACAAACAAAGCAAACATTGTATATAGGTATTAAAACTAGTCCACCACTAGCGCATACACACGCGTTACGCATAAGCACGCATGGCATTTTTACTCCACGTGACCCCTAAGAGATACTTCAATCCTTCTCTTCCCCGCTGACCTCTTGAAATTCCGTTTTGATCACTGCAATTCTTGCTTCCCCAATTGTTATTGTCAAAAGTCATGGGTTTTATCACTAAACTACGGCCTTCCCCGCTGCAATGAGTCACAGTTGACCCTTGGTCTCCGACCCATAGTTATCAGAGACCTAAAAAGCCCCCAATACTGCACTGTTTAATTTAGCTACATATGCCTGCAAATGTACAAACTAAGCCAAAAAGCTAAAGACTCTGCTCAAATTGTTTGGACAAACTTTATCCTTAACCGCTAGGTGCAAAAATTTACACACTAAACTTCAAGGAATTAGAATACAGAATACAATGTTTCAACATATGGAAGCTTCATAATCATTTATATCTTTACAAATGAGATTACTTTGTTGAAACAATATAAAGTATATAATTACAAAAAGAACAAATACATATGTACACAGAATCTATAGATAAGTCGCAAGTTCTCAGTCGAAGCTCATTGAAAACGCATAACCAATGGCTTAAAACAAGATTTATTAAGCCACGCGTCAACTTGCATCTCAAGAATGATTGGAAAACGTAAAAAGGAAAATATTAGCCTATATTTTGTCACAACACTATCTCTACAAATATGGTTGGGTCCTAAAGCATTGTTCGCAGACTCACGAACAGTTCGCAAAAGGTTTGCTTACTGTGTGTAACACTGTTATTGCTTTTATCCAGCATCTACACAGTGTACACCAAACTACTTTGAGATACCTATATATACCACTAACATGAATTCATTCGTAACCATTTCAACTACATTAACAGACCCTTGTCAGACAGCACAATCCATTATGCACAACTTTAAGCGTATACCACTAGTATAACGTGTTGTGGCGGATCAAAAGGCTACGATACGACGTTTATAACATAACTAGACTAGTTTGTCTTTGTATAACGTATACTTGAAAACACATAATTGCAGAAACGTATCACTGATATATAAGTAACTAAGTAATTACACAGAACATAAATGTTTGTATGAGCAGTTTAATTATAAGTTCTCAATAAATGAGCATTATAGTAAAATAATACATGAAAATATTGGACATTGACATATTCCTTACGTGTTTAAACCCCTAGTGCACACTGACATCTCAGGTTTTCTTGACACACACGATTTACTCTATATGGCCATAATTTAAAAAGTTTATCAGAAAACTCGTCAATTGAAATAAATACAAACTGTTATGTATGCAATACATCACATTGTACATGCAACGGTAGATGATTACCTGAACGATTTTGACAAAAAGGTGACAGATAAGTTGGCGAGACACACTACTACCACGAACATCAAACTTAGCTTGAGTATCACTCAAAACTACCATAGGCTCTAAGACCTATTTACCCCGGTTGCCCGCGACGCAGAAACACTATTTGCTGACTGGTGTAGATTTCTGTCGCACAAAAATGACGCCACTTGCACTACCCCACATTAACTAAAGCCGGGCCTATGTACATATTCCGCGGTTTCTTACATAACTTAGCTAATTCTGAAACGCTTTGTTACTCTGACGGGACGGAGTGTAGTTGGACCATGACAAATCTGATTATAAATAATAGCGGAAAAATGTTTTACAACATGTTATTGCCTGTGATAACACCAACGGCTCAACAATCTGAACATAACACGTGAGCTAAAAAAATATAGCCATGGTCAAAAAATAAGTACCAATTTCTTTTTCTTATATCGTAATTTCTTTTAAACAATTTAGAGCGCTGCTTCTGTTATCCAAAACAGCAATTAAATGAAATTCCAAGCGACTTTCGACTATAGCGCGATTAAATTCCAAATTTATAAAATTTCGACCTACGAAGATTGAGCGAAATTTCGGACAAGTGCAATTTCGGTTGCACTTATTTCTGTCTGTAACTTCACATCCGTAGCATGTGACGACACATTGTATCAAAGATAATAAAACGAATATTACAAAAAACTATATAACTGAAAGAGTAATTTTGTTAAAGCACGTACTTGTATTTCTGATCAACTAAATTCAGCGGTGTATGCATATTACGACGTCAAGAATCAATAGTCTCCGCAAATATTAACAAAAGTTATCAACGAAACTATGTACAAAGCACTAAGTGGATTTTGTACGGTGCGCAGCAGGCAACATTGTACATAAACTATGAGCACAGCATGATAATAATAGACACTATAGTAAAGTATGTCACTTCGCATATTACTACTCGTAACACGCAAGCAAGGGTAAATCGGAGCATCGTGACTTCATCAAATTTGAAAAATTTCTATTTCTAGCAAAGAGCCGACGATCCATATTCGAACACAGTGGCTAAAAGGTGATCTCACAAAAAAGTGTGGCAAACAAAGTTGCAGAGCTAATTCTTCGATGCGGTGCTTGTGTCGCGAGACATCGGCTGCGAAAAAATGGTACATTTATGGCCAAATTTGGCAAAGAACCTTTAAAAACCTTTTTTACCTCTTTAACCCCAAGATAGGGTCAAAACTGTTCGCGTTCAACGAAGGGGCACACCGGCACCATTTTTGCTATCCAACGAAAAAATTTATCGAAATATATATATCTGACGATGACTTATGAATGACAAAAACAGACAAAAAACATTTTTACGTTTTCATTTAGCCATCTGAGGGGGGAAATCCGCTCAGTCCGCTTCAATAACGGTAGTCATTATATGTCATGCAGATACGACCATTTTTCACTTCAGGGGAATCAACTAGTAACTCGCAAGCGAGGGTGAAACGGAGCGATCGTGGTTTCATCAAATCGTAATTTTGTGAAATCACCTTGTAACAGGCTATGGTTGCTGTATGCATATGCTACACTAAAACATCTGTAACCGTTAACTCATTCAAGACATTAAAACCTGTTCGATCCTAAACCCATCGAAGACAGCGAAAACACTCGAAATATTCATGCTAGTCTCTAGATAACAAAACCACAGTATCCGGCGTACCGAAAAGCCTAAACACAAAATAATAACAACTAACTGTTATTACACTGTTAACAAAAATAATAATACACAAATACCTTTAAAACACCTGTTATTTGCCATTTTGACCCCGAAGATGTGGTCGGAGATGTTCGCGTTCAATTAAAGGGCATATTCTTATCATTTTTGCTATTAAACAAAACAATCAATGAAATCTATCCACCCGAAAATGAGTTATGAATGACAAAAACCGATAGAATATATATTCACGATTTTTCCACTAGCGCCCTAAGTGGAAACTCCGCTGGCTCCGTTTCAAATGTAACTAGAAGTTTCTTTATAAAACATACTGTATGTACGAAATTTTTTAAAAAAAGCTCTATTACTCTCGTACTGGTTCGAAGGTACAGTCGAAGTACATAAAAACGAATGTAAGGGCAAACGAACGTTAGAGTGTTCGTTTACAAACTAAACTAAATGTAAGCGAACATTGTCGGGTTTTTAGCGGATTTTTTAGTATATTTAAGAAAGAACGTAAACGCAAACGAACATTGAAACGTTCGTTTACAAATGAACGTTGCTGCGTTCGTTTTCGTGCACTTATTTGTGTCCGTGTCTGTACATACCAGTATCCCATGACTTATGCGGTCTGTGCTACGCGTTACAGCATTACTCCGTGGCGATATGCTCTGTTAGGAAATTATACCACAAATATTAAATAATCAATGACTCGTAGCCAATTATCATTCAAAAGCCATTCCATAACATCACTTTAATAAAGCGATGAAAAAATGCGATTAGCCCTAGCGGCGATACTGATGGAATTAACCTGGCTAGTCCAAAGTGGGGGGGGGGCGGAATTTTCGGATGCCCGGCAAAAATTCGGGTACACCCGGCTCAAAGCCCCCTGCTGAGAAAAATTAACGTCTAAACGCCACAAAATCCGGCAAAAAAGTTGGCCCCCGGCAGATGAGCCGGGGACCCCGGCTAAAATTTCCGAGGTATGGACTAGCCAGTTTACTGCACATTATTATACTATGCATACCCATTAGAAGTTCCAATTATAGTCTAACAGCTACAGCCTATATAGGGCAAACTGGTAATCAGCAACACATTAAATGAATGCTTCTCCCGAACCATTATGTTTCTACAATTTTGGGGTGATATTGTGTTCAACCTGAATCCTGCTACATTGTGGTCTATGCATGCATAGTTCCGCTCGTTAATATTTTATCCCTGCATAGTCTCCACTATGGCATATAACTTCATCGATTATCAATTCGTATCAATAGAATAAGTCTCGACATTGGCATAGAACTCCATCGTTTATCAATTCACATCAATAGAACAAAGACACGACAAGGCCTTTGCTTAGTGCCTTAATGATTTTATATGTCAGGAACATCATTTTTTTACTTGGAACAAAAACGACTCCAAATGTAATGATTCGGTTCCGACTGAAGTTTACCATACACCCTCTGGACTGGTAATACGAGACAACGTGCCACACCGCTCGGCCATGTACGGAGAGTTAGCTATCCGAATTTTGCGATTAAAGCCTGCAAAACCGTTACAATACCACAACACTTTTTGAATCACCATTTATATCCTAGCCCATACATCCTTCTAGTTGGTTTAACCACTGAAAAATCCATAAATTGTTGCAGCAGTTACTTAGTTTACTCACACGTTGTGCAGCAGCATCGGAACAATTAATAGCTGCTATTACCTAGGGTAAACTCAACAATAATTATAACTAACTTATCTATGGTAACAGTATAAATATTGCCACAGTACAGCTACCATACACGGTTGCGTACAGTACAAATTTTATCGGAAATTCGTCAGCTTTTAAAACTGAGCTCAAAGACGTTCGTTCCATCTTGCTGACAACGCCATGTCCATAAGTTCTATAATAAGTAGTAACCATCTATTTATACCCAAACTAACGCGGCTGTGGGCAACAATAACTATAACCCTACCAAAGAAGTTTTGAGTTCTGGCGATGCCTTATTATTACCAGTTATCGTTGGAGTGCTCTGTTGTTGAAGTTCGTTGTCCGAAGTGGCTGGCATTTTCTGATGATCACCGCTTAAACTGTCGGTGTTACCTTTGCTGCTACGATAGCTTTCGAGAAGGGTTTTAATAAACGACATTTCCTTTCGAGTATTCTCGTATATCACAGTCGGATTTTCCGACTGACAACGAAGACAGTTTGGTGCCATAACCATTGCTAAATTCGCTGCGTCCATTTTTGTTTCAGCAACAACCGCTGGTTTGGTAAAGCGCTAAAATTAATAAATAATATTTATGTTGTTAACGATCAATGTATAATGTGACATACGGTACGCAAGACAGAAGAAGCGAATAGCGAAACATTTATTTCCTAATAAAAATGTTAGTCGCACAAGCGCGCTACAAGATAATATTTACCAATAAGCATGCCAGACTATCCCTATGCTCCGACCACATCGATATTATCAGCGACATTTGATACTCAGTAGTTCTATAAGCTATATAATTTCGATGTTCGGTGGCTGCAGCTGCAAACATGTTATAGCACTGCTCGTTCGATGCAGTTCAGCAACTACTGTGCAAGAACTGCCCACTATGCCTGGTATAATTAAAAGCAATTTTTTGATTAGGGTATCCAAATCCCTTGGGCTGACTTTCCTCGACTTAAAACGAGTCAATTTATATTAACTTACTCCGAAAGAAGTCGTTCTAAATCAGTCGATCCGATTTAGATTGGGCTATTAATTGAAGCACAAAAATTACCTTTCATATCGTGTTTATTGTGACTTGAACAATATTACTAATTAACGTTACTACTTAACATTCCACACGCAAAATGGATACTACCGTGTTGTATGAGTCGCTTCTGCGGTTTTATTTTGTGAGTAAATTGATAATTTGGACTACAATTGGTTGTAATTCTTAAACCACAAACAACGTTATTTCATCAACTTATTCAACTCATAAATAGGCACAATTATGTAGCAATGAATTATAGTAATACAAACAAAGCGCTAAGATACATGGTAATATCAATTATCTAAGCTCGATCTTTTCCATAAGTTTTGTAATGTTATACTTTTTGACAACTCGTATGTCAAAAATGATCACTAATTTTAATTTTAGAAAATGGCACACTAGGCCTAGTTTTTCTCAGATATTGAGGTTTCTGAATCAAAACAAAATCATAACCTTCGAAAAGATAAGCTGTAAAAATTCATTCACGCAATTTCGAACAGGCTACTCCGAAATTACAAAAGAACAGCTAAATTTTAACTAAACACACACATAGATATTAAAGTCTTATTCGATCCCACTAATCAATAGAAATAGGCAAATGCGGAACGTCAACTGAATCCAATGAAAAAATAACAGGTAGTTAAGTAAGGCAGCACGTGTGCTGTAAAAATTATTTTTCCAGTGAAGGTGACCAATACTAATGGAAAATAAAACGACCATAAGTGAGTGGCTACTAATGGAAATGCCTACAAACAACATAAGATGAGCCTTTGGAGCTATCGCTCATCAAGATGCGTTTACAGCTAACGTTGACGATAAATTTCGCAACCATATCTGCAAATGTCGGCAAAGAATTTGACACTGACAAAATACTGCAGTTCATATCACAAACGCAAAAACCTGTACAAGTATTATCAGATACCTACACAAAGCAGGCAGCATACGAACTATTATTGCATGTATTAAAAATTAATTTATTATTGCATCGAGAAAATACCTGCAAAAATTCAATCAGGTAGACGAGGACAGCACGATTAAGTTCCGGAATTCTATGATTAACAATATCCAGTGCCATTTCTGGATCATCGCAAGCCGAAATACAGTCGTCGTAAACGGTTTCAGGAATGAGTGGCGACGCAAGCTCGCGGTACCAAAGTTTAAGTAACGAAGCAGGGACGTGCGGATCG
>JASANE010024100.1:0-18931 GCA_030248225.1 Trileptium ribeirensis | reverse complement strand
CGGCTGACACTCTGAGGGAGGGGGCGGCTGAAGAGTGTTGGGAATAAACATAAGTGCGCGCGCAAAATCGAGACCGGGGAAGGTGAAATACCTCTCCCCGTGGGAAAGCCAGGTATTAAATGCCACAAGGTGGATACCTCATGTATACGAAATAAGCAAGTTCGCGGCCAAAAATAGGGTACACCAGCGATCGAAATTTAAAGTTGAATCGAAAATTTTACAAATTTTGAAATTTATCTAACTGTGCTCAAAATTGAAAACGAGAAATCGATGGATTACATTTTGCACTCATGGCCTCTACCGCAGTTTGCATATTTGACGTCCCACCTTAGTTTAAACATAGCCTAAACGTATACATATTTGACGCAAATTGAAGCAATTTTTATCTCATTATTATTAGAGGCCATATCAAAACTACTATTATAGTTATTCCAAAATTTTTAAGTGTGTCGTTCTAGAAAAACGGTGGTTTTCATTTTTTTTTTTCAGTGGACTAAAATTTTGGGAATATAAACCAAAACAAGGCGCTGTAATCGGACACCGGTCTGTATACAGATCTACACCAAAATGAGGCAGCATCAAAGAGACTACTCTTCACAATTTCCTCAAACGCGACTGTTGTCTCTCAGCGGTACACATTTACGAACACATCGTGATGATCTACTTCTTTTTAATAATTATATTTCAAATGTAGATCTATTTGTATTCTAGTTTGATGATTACAATGTGAAACAAACATCTGAAAAATTTTCGGGAATCACAACTTTTTGGACAATAAATATTTTAGGGTTCCACAACCCACACAAATCAAAAATATGTGATACAAAATGTCTCATTTTAATTTATAGTAATCAACAGTGAATCATAAAATCTACTAAGATTTTGCGGTGACTAATTTTTTTCGGAAAATGCCAAAATTTGACTTTTTCAGAGTAACAAATTCTGAGCTCGCGGGTTTGGTCTAATCCACATTACTCACATTTCCTAATTGTGTTTTTAACGAAAACTATTATAACTGATACAAAAATATGTCCATAAACACACTGTGATCTGAGCTGAAGTGGGGAGAAACCCACCACGTTCCACATCATGATTGCTCACTTTGTGTTGCTCCCACGTCAACTAAATCCAATATTCATTTATGTCAAATTTATGTTTTCTATAATTATATCCTAATATTTCTAAATAGTATCTACATAACTAAATACTCCATTACTATAATTCTGTTTATAGCTTGAAAATTATAGTACCCCATAAATATGAGGAATTATAAATAGTATATTTTCACGAAAAAATAATTAAAATTTTGTCCCCACCACGAAATTTAGACCGCGATATGGTAACACCTTCCCCGTACGCTTTTCAACATTGAATTCGTGTACCCCACAACGAGCACAAAACTACTGGAAATACTTTTATTAGTTTGTTCGGAAACTTAGCCCCACTTTCCAAAAAGAATTTTCTCGTAAACTTTGGGGCTCTTAGTCTCGTAAACGGCTGTTTTGACGAAATACTGAGGTGTACAGCCAAATCGGTTGATGATGGACATGGGGCTTTGGAGAGACGAACGCGCGCGCGAGGCTTGAAAAATGTTTTGCAGGTTCGATTTGACCAACAGTTTTCAGTTTCCAATTGGCGAAAAGGGCATACATAAACGTTCGAAAATGATGATATCCGAAATAAAGTTGTCTTAGCACGTCAAATACCGAATAAATACCAGGAGTACTGTTGTAACTATAATATATTTTTAGTTTTGACAAGACAAACGACGGACTGCAGATACCACACAGAATATTTCCCAACTTAAACGAAAAATCTTTCGAAATTTTTGGTTACTGGTACGCGAAATTAAATTAGGGCCTAAGTTAAATGAAATTAAACAAAAAACTATATAAAAAATAAATGAAAAACAAAACACTATATAACATAATTCGCTCCGTAGCATAAATTTGGGAGTGCAAAAACCGATTTTCCGTATACTGTGAATTTGTACTATTATCACCGACCAAATTGGGGGATTCTAAAACAAAACGAAAAACATTGAAAATCCTTTTTTGACAAAATCATCACTTACCCGAGACATAAATCTCAAAATAATTGTCTACAAATCAGGCGTATCGCTTTTATCTAACATTGCTAAGATGCAAAATTGTGTTTTTTTATAAAACACACAGATCAGTTTTCGAATAAGAGACAAAGAATTATTATCTTTTCACATTTACATTCTATAATGTATGACAACACAGCGTTCCATACTGTGTAGAATGTGATCATTGCTACAGAATTCCTTGTTCGATACGTACAAACAATTAATGACAGAAATAAAAGCAAATTTTTCAAAATGATGACCAAAAAATAAAATATTTTAAGCCAAATATTATCCCTTTTATTCTGTCCATAACGGTAAGTCGTAGCTATACGCAAAAATACGAGAAAAATCACTCGCTTGTAGTCGCCTTCAGATATGACTTTTTCATGCCGATGCTTTAAGCACTTCATAGCACAGTGTTTAATAATAATAATAACAAACACTGTGCTATGAAGTGCTTTAAAGTTAAGCGCATGAAAAAGTCATCTGTGAAAAAGGCCGACTACAGAGCGGTAGGTTGATGATTTTTCTCAGTATTTTTCGTATAACCGTACCGTTATGGACAGAATAAAAGAATAATATTTGGCTTAATACCTTTTTATTTTTGGTCAAGTTCATTTGAAAAATTTGCTTTTATTTCTGTCCGTAACTGTTGTACGTATCGAACAAGGATATCTGCTAGCAATGATCACATTCTACACAGTATGAACGCTGTGTTGTCATACATTATAGAATGTAAATGTGAAAAGATAATAATTCTTTGTCTCTTATTCCGAAAACTGATCTGTGTGTTTTATAAAAAAACACAATTTTCGAGTCTTAGCAATGTTGATAAAAGCGATACGCCTAACGAATAATTTGTAGACAATTTGCTTTGATTAATTTATGTCTCGGGTAAGTGATGATTTTATTCAAAAAGGATTTTCAATGTTTTTCGTTTTGTTTTAGAATCTCCCAATTCATCGTGTGATAATGGTCGGAAGTGGCGGTGTCGGAAAATCGGCTCTTACACTCCAATTTATGTACGACGAGGTATGTATATAGTGTTTTGTTTTTAATTTGTATTTTATATAGCTTTTGCGTTCATTTAACTTAGGCCCTGACTTAATTTCGCGTACCAGTAACCAAAATTTCAAAAGATTTTTTTCGGAACGGGTTGGGAAATATTCTGTGTGGCTATATACAGTCGTTGGTTTTATATTCTGTGGGAACTAAAAATGTGTATAGCTACAACAGTACTAACTCTCCTGATATATTTGTCGTATTTGAACGAACATGTAACAAGCTTTATTTCGGATATCATCATTTTGTCAAACGTTTATGTATGCCCTTCGCCAATAAAATCAAACTGAACAAACTATTGGTGCAATCGAATGCTCATGAACGTTTTCAAGAGCCTCGCACACATTCCGTCTCTCCAAGCCCCCATGTCATCGAGACCGATTCACTGTTACACCTAATTATTTTCACTAGAGCAGCCGTTTACGAGCTAAGAGCCAAAGTTTACGGAATTCTTTGAAATAACTAAGTTTCCGAACAAATTTGATGAAGTCCTTGCATAGGCTTGTGCTCGTTGTGGGTACACGATCTCCAACCTTCTGAAAAGCGTACAGAGGTGATGTTTACCATCTGGTCTAAATTTCGTGGTGGGGAACAAAATTTTAGTCTTTACATGAAATATGCTATTATATTCCTCCATATTTATGAGTACTATAATTTTCAAGCTATAAAACAGAATTATAGTAATGGAAATATTAGTTATGTAGATACTATTTAGAAATATTTAGGATATAATTATAGAAAACATAAATTTAGGGACATTAATAAATATTGGATTTAGTTGACGTGGGAGTTGGCGCAAGGAAGTGGGCGATCATGGATGATGTGGAACGTGGTGGGCGTCTCCCCTTCAGGCTGGCTGGCATGTGTTTATGGACATATTTTGTATCAGTTATAATGACGTTGGTTTAAAACTACAATTGGGATGTGAGTAATGTGATTAGACCAAACCCGGCGAGAAGCTGCAGAATTTGTTACTCTAAAAAAGTCAAATTTTGGCATTTTTGCAAAAAAAATTAGTCCACCGCAAAATCTTAGTAAATTTTATGGATTCATTGTTGATTACTATAAGAGTAAAATGACATTTTGTTGCTCACATATTTTTGATTTGTGTGATTTGTGAAGTCAAAAGTGGTCCCTAAAACCTAAAAAATATTTATTGTCCAAAAGTTGTGATTACCAAATTTCGAATGTTTGTTCACATTGTAATCATCGGACTAAGAAATACAAATAGATCTACGGTTTTGAAATATATATAATTATTAAAAAGAAGTGATCATCACGATGTGTTCGTAAATGTGTCACTAGACAATAGTCGCGTTTAGAGAATATCGAAGGGTAGCATCTACTTTGATGCTGTATTTTAGTGTAGATCTGTATACAGACCATTGTCCATAATTACACGCCTATTTTTAACTTATATTCCCAAATTTAGTCCACTGAATACGATGAAAACCACCGTTTTTTATTAAACCAACAGCTTTATACAAAACAAAGATAACTCGTAATAGTAGTTTACGGCAAAAATGCAGTCCTCATAATAATAATTGTGCCTTTCGATACATATATACGTTTAGGCTATGTTTAAACTAAGGTGCGACGTCGATGCTGCAAACTGCAGTAAAGGCCAGAATTAAGTGCAAAATAATCCATCGATTTCTCGTTTTCGATTTTGGCGCAGTTAGATAAATTTCAAATTTGTAAAATTTCGATTAAACTAAATTTCGATCGCTTTGGATTGTACCTATTTTTGGCCGCGACTGCAATTTCTACTATTCGTATATGAGCTATCCACCTTGTGGCGTTTAATACCTGGCTTTCCCACGGAGAGGGGGAGAGGGTATTTCGGCCTTCCAGTTGATTCCTACACTTATGTTTTGGCTTCCAACACTTCAGCCGCCCCAGGTCCCTCAAGTATGTTACTGCACAACTGAAAATATGCAAATTTTTCTCTGAGAAGCGAAAAATATACCAATTTTTTCATATGGAACTCGCAAGAGAGTACTAAATTTTTAATGCGCGGGGCGAAAAAACTGTAATTGCCGTCAATCTGCACCGTTTCACTATTATAATCTGCGTTATTAGTGCATATTAACTGTCAATCGCCATTTTATGCTGTTTTCGCGTTTTTAAGTCCCTAGTTCGACCTGGGGGCCCCGCAGTTCGGTTCTACCAGGTAGTTTGGGAAAACCAGTTATATAGTAGTAGTTTTTTGTTACATATCTCTCTATGTAGTTATGTCTAAGCGTGTTTTTGCTTTTCCGTTTCCTTTGATTTTTAATTAATTTTTAATAATTATTGAAGATCGATTGTGGCGGTAGTTGAGATTTCGTCCACCGAGGCTTCTGTGTACATATTTATACTATAATTTATATTTATATAATAATAATATGGCTTATCCACAACATTATAATTGTAATATAATACTATACTATATTATGTATGTGCAAACTATGTACAAAGGGTCCCTCATAATAGTGTGGTAGGTAATTCAGGAAAAATTAATTTGGTTTTTAGTTCGTCGAAGATTACGAACCAACGAAAGCCGATTCGTATCGCAAAAAGGCAATGCTCGATGGCGAAGATTGTCAAATCGATATACTCGACACCGCTGGACAAGAAGACTACGCTGCTATACGGTGAGTGGTGTGTCGACGTTTCCGGAACTATGTTGCTTTTGTGTGGCCCTGAGGTTGGTTCGTTTGAAACTCGACTGTCATTTATGGTGAATACGTGTAGTGCTCATCGAATCTACTGACAACAAAAGCCTGCGAAACCCCCAGCTATGTACGTAATAAATTTTTATGCTTAGTCCCTTCGTAGATCGTATTCGTAGATCAATGCAGTTAGTACATACCAAATTCGTAGTTCACTAAACGCCAGAAATGAAATGACTGTCGCATTTCGAGCAAGCCTCGAGCCAGTGGTTAGCTCGAGATTTCGAAACTATTAGCATTAATAGACAATTATTGTATGTTTGGAACAAATTTACGTCGATCAAGCCTCGACCGGGGGACAGTAGTTTTGGGGCGAGTACTGTAATTCTAATTACGTAAAGCCAACAATATTTCTCAATCTATACCGCAGTTTGGAAGAGGTTACGAAAAAATATCGACTAAATAATACGTACATTATAGGTACACTCACTGTCAAATTTTAAACAAACAGCCCGTCCCCAAGCTATAATAACAGCTATACCTACTCGATTTTGACACAAAAATGGTATTTTTGCTCTGTTATTTAATTGATAAAACAAGTTGTCGGATAGATGTCAGGCCTGCAGTTGCAGCAGCACAAGCCCCATGTACTGCTAAAATTTTCTATGACGTAACTTTACCAATCACCATGTTATACTTGGAAACAAATATATTCGCCTTGATTTTGGTTTAAAACTGGACTGTTTTATGTCAGCTCTTGGAGTGAGATACATACGAAGCCACAAAATTATGGCCTTAGCTGTCATACTTTACATCTGAATGCTGTGGCATGTCCTCAGATTTAGAATTTGCAAATCTGAGCCCACCTTGTATACAGTACTTACCACAAATGACCGCTGCTTCCTCCCTACTCGAAACATATGTTACTATATTGCTGGCTTAATGCTCGATCGTTTGAAAGGCGACACTCATTTGTGACGTGCATTATAGAGATAATAATTCAAATTAAAAACTGTGAAATATAGTAAAAATAGTCGACTAAAATGTCTAATAAAATTATGCCAACTTAGCTAATATACGATTTCTTCACGAGAAAATCTTCATGATTTTACGTCTCAAATTCGGAAACTTCGCATAACAACAACTACTTTTTCTATCGCTGTGGGATTTTCATTTCAGTGACAATTACTACCGTAGTGGCGAAGGCTTTATGTGCGTATTTTCAATCGCCGACGCAGACTCGTTTTTAGCTTGTCAAGAATTCAGGTAAGCCCAGATATATTAATTTAATGGGTTTAGCGGTTGTTTCATTAAAATTACAGTTACGGACTCAATTAATTATTATTATAAGTGAATCGTTGGCCAAATATTCGTGAATATTAACAAATGAACAGCTGCCAATATTTGACCAACACTTTGGATGTTGGCGTCTAATTCTGGAAAGATTTGCTTTTGTCCGTGACTGTATTGTTGCTGTTTGGATTTAGTGTCACCTATGTTGTATCACTGTAGTTGCAGCGAACGTTTTTATTTTTCCGGTGCTCGAACAACGATGTCAATGCGTTATGTGTTCTCGACGTGTAACCGCTTGGCTTAATAATTGCTTCATTGAAGCAGAGAAATATTTTTGAAGTATTCGAAAAGCAGCTAATAAATCAAAATGTAACGCTTCTAACTTATGATATTTATAATTTTGAATTGTACTTAGAATAGATAGCTGGGGCGTGTAGGGTGTCCAGTATTGTGTATGGTAAGACCAACTATGCTCAGCTGGCAAAAAATGGGGGGAACTGTAGAAACGAAAAGGTCATCATGAGATTGTGGTTGATTGACACTTCTTCGCATAGTCGTTTCTGTTGTATCAATTTTGAACTATATTTATTTCGTTCAGTACAGTATTCATGGATAAATGTGGTATAAGTCATTTCAACTTTATTTATGGTCAGAGAGCTAAAAACACAAATAAATAACATAATGGTGTGCGATATTTCAGCATGAAAAGGTGGTTTTTAACTTTATAAACCATTATCTGCATTTAATTCCACTGCGCAATGGAATTACATCATCTCTCTAATGACACATTTGATTGCGTCTTGTGCGGATTAATTCGACGACAAACGTTTGAAACTAAAAAATTGGATTCATCCCTAATTCATAATATTATTAAAATTATAAGTAATGAACGTAACAGTACATAGGTGTTGTGTTCAGCACGGAAGTTTATGTGCCGATCATGCCTAAGTAATAACCATAATTTTACCTTCAGAGAGCAGATAATACGGGTCAAAAGCTCCGAACCGAGCATTCCATTTTTGTTGGTCGGAAACAAATGCGACATCGACGCTTCCGCACGCCAAGTCACAATCGAAGATGCTCAGGCGAAAGCAGCCGAATGGAAAGTGCCGTATGTCGAAACTTCCGCCAAAACGCGACTCAACGTCGATAAAGTATGGTTGTTGTAGTGGAATGTTTCATTTGGAACAAACGGATGGGCTGTTGAAGAATAATGTGTAGTGATCCGACTGCCACAACACTTTTTCAACAATTTCCATTTCTGTGACATTATTTAAATGACGTAGAAACAATGTCATAGCTAGACATAAATTTGAAAAACAGTATAGCAATCCGAGTGTTATACCACCGTTATCCAATAATTGTCTATTTCAAGCTGCTGTACCATTACTTTAATGTAGACAACAAAACAATGTCACAACTAGAGATAGACAATTATTGAAGAAGAGTGTTTGCGCGGGCTTCATACCAGCTTCCATCAAATGTATGTGTCTTGCTATAACATAGAGTTTAGAGTAGAATGACGAAACATGTCACAGCAATATACAAACATTTTTGAAAAGTATTGTATCTACCCAAATGTTATATACCTTTTCAAGTGTTTATCTCCTGCTATAACCGTATTTTTTGGGGGGAATGTCTTAGCAAATTTGTTTATGAGAATTACTGTCAGTAACTCTATTTGTCGAATACCCAGACACCGCCCGATCACGGTAAAGCAATTTTTCATGACGCTTGCCTGCAAAGCTTAACCGGCAGCATGTCTAAGTCAAGAAATATATGTTCTTGATAAATTACGGGTTGTTAATAGGATATCGAAAACGATTATGCTTCCTTGAATTATAGTGAGTGTCTTTATGGATACAGGAAAATCACGCTTTGAAGACCGCGGAAACCTTGAGTTTTTAGTCATTTTGCGCAAAGCACCTGAGTATTTAGCTATTCTGGAATAAAGCAAACTTATGCGAACAAAATTGTTCACGAAAAATTCATACCAACTTATTCTGCTCGATTTATTGATATTCTGGAATAAAGCAAATCTTATGCGAACAGTTGTTCACGAAAAAGTTGTAACAACTTATTCTGTTCGAATTATCGCAATTCTGGCAGTGTGTTTACTTACATGCTGCCCTCAAATTTTTCACGAGCGATTTTCAATTTATTTCTATCTGTATTACAGTGTCGTGCTGAGAAATAAATGCAAATATTTCTTGAAAAATTCGTGGATATTTCGCGAATAGTGATTGAACAGCTGTTAATTATTCTTCGTGATCTGTTTATGGATGTTTCACGAACGATCCGCGAATTGTTCACGAACGATCCGCGAATTTTTCACGAACGATTCGCAAATTTTTGACGAATAATTCGCGAGTTTTTGACAAACGATGCGCGAATTTTTCACGAGTGATTCGTAAATGGTTCGTAAACGAATCGGGAAAAATTTGCTTTTGACTCTAAGCGTGGTTGTAACTGTATTGTTGTTAAAGAGTAATTTTGTTTGTTTGTTTTTTTTCGTTAAAAATTATTTCAGGTTTTCTACGAGCTCATGCGAAACATCAAAGCCAAAAAGCTTGCAGCCGCTGCCGGTTCATCGATGTCGTCGGAATCGAATAAAAAGAAGAAGAAGAAAAAGTGTTGTGTACTCTAACTGTTGGCCATAATTATTGTTGTTATTCGATCATCTCAGTTGTACTATTCCAGTCAATGTCATGTTTAATCTAAGATCCACAACGACATATTTATACCGCTATAATAGTAATAATTCTTTGTAAAATTTTGTAATAAATCTGGGGATTTTGCAATATTATTTTATATTGAAGCGGAGCTTCCACTGAGGGCGCTTGGGGGAAAATACTGCGTTCGTGTCTGCCGATGTCAGTCATATCTCATTTTCGGACGGACGGATTTCGACAAAATTTGTGTTCGGTGAAAAAGTGATGTCTCCTGTAGTTGAATGCGAATAACTCCGACCCCATCCTCCAGGTCAAAGTGCCAAAAGGATTTTTAAGGATTCTTCGTGAAACAGAATGAGCTCACCGAGATATACAACTACTTTGCTCACAACGAATTTTTGGTGGAACCACTCGCTGTTATTGGCCCGAGTATGGTTCTTCGATCCTTTGCAAGAAATACCGATTTTCAAAGTTCGCCGAGTTATTGTTTGTTTTTGCCTTACGATGAGTGCCTATTAGGTTTTGCTACCTAAGTCCGTCTTGACTATTATTATACCTCTTCATTGAGGCTCAAGGCTTTTACGGTCGAAGAACCCGATTTCCAAGACGAAAGAACCCTTTTCATTGTCTGTTTATGTATTGTGTGCAGGGTGTCAAAAATGGTGTATATAATAGGTATTTCTGAAGGTACATTGATTTGGTAATCTTGAGTCCAGTGTGCATATTTCATGGGTTTGGGGTCAAAGAACTATAATTTCCAGAATATAGTCTGCTTTCAGTTATTTGGTTGCGTATTGCGTACTGGTGATCAAGAATTGTCTATATTGGTTTTCTGGTAAGCTGAATAGGATGGATTGGTTATCTAGAGTCCAGCACAAGTATCTTATGTCTTTTCAGATGATTTCACTGGGTTTAGGGCCTATTACCGCGATTTCCAAAATATAGTAGATCTTCAGTGTTTGGTACATGGCATCAAAAATAGTGTATACAGAGGTTTTTTCTGAATACAATGATATAGTTATCTAGACTCCAGCGTGCATATTTCATGCCTTTTCTAGGGGCTTCAATGTGTTTAGGGCTAATGAACCCGTTTTCCGGAGTGTAGTATGTCTTGTTATGTATTGCGTACAGGTCATCAAGAATTGCCTATAAAGATTTTCCGGTAGGATGAATACGATGGATTGGTTATCTAGAGGCTAGTGCAAATACTTGATGCGTTGTCAGTTGTTTTCGGTGGGTTTAGGAGTATTTTTAGGATTTTCAATGTGTTCAGATTCAAGACGTATCAGGATGGTCCATTCACCAGACTGTTACAGGTATTTAAACAAAACGATAACTTAAAAATAAAACCACGCTGCACCGTTTCACCCTCACTTGCGAGTTACTAGTAATAATACTTTGCTACATGCTGTACTCGCCAAGACATAACTGTCACGATTCGAGCAACCGTGTTGTGACTGAGCGACAATAATTTTCTGGCGAGTACTTATGTGCACCATGCTTCTGCGAGGCATCATATTGTGTATTAAGTTATCAGTGAGTTAGATTTATAACTTGTTGAACGATAACTCCATTAGTGAATCATTTATTTGCATTAACTGTATACCTAGGTTTATTGGAGTGTGCCAGGCTGCTGCAGCGACCCATAGGGTTAACGAGATGTCCTGTGAAACAATGAATCCAACATGTTAAATAACAATGGAATCTCCCATCGTTCACAACATGAGCCAGGAAACTGGCTTATTGGAAATTTTGAAAGTTTCACTTTTTGTGTTACATTTTTGAAACATTGGCTCATAAGTCGAAAGCGGCTGGTCTGCGAAATTGAGAACGGGACGGAATATTTCGGATTCCATCCGTTTATAAATTGATAATAAATCGAGCGAAATCATGAAAATCGAGCAAAATGGTGGATGATCACATAGTTATATTGCACGGTTCGACTCGGATTTGTGAGACTGGGTTGAAAATCATTGGAATTGGACAAGCACAAAATCTGGGCATTCAATAATTATATTCTATTATGCGCCTCGAATAAAAAAACCCGAAAATCCATAAATTGGGCGATGTTCATTGTGGTACCACAGACAGACAAAAAGGAGAGTTGAAGCGCTATTTTTGAGAAAACTCCGCAAGCAATGCTATCTCCGTTTGTATAATGTTTTTGAAAATAAATGAAGCGAATTATTAAACTAAAATTGATCATAATTTTATTTTGTCGAACCAAAGATCAAGGCTTGGTGTTTTGCATATATAGACAAGCGAATGTGTCTTCCGAATAGATAACATTGCGAAAGCCTAAAAATGTGTATCTTTAAAGCGATATTTATATGTATATTTGCATTTAATAAAGTAATGTATGTAGTATCTGCAGTATGTGTATTGTTGTTTTTCGCACATTATCTAAGGTTTCACAATATTTATTCTGTTGCCCTTCGTGTGTGAATGCTGGTTCATTTTTGCGTTTTAGCCTCATACCTATCATGTACAATATCAAAAATTTTTAGTATTTAAACGCAGATTTATCTGGTCTAAAGATACGTAATGTAGCAGTGTATTACAAATCAGTGTTTTCGGGTGTGGAACGAGTCCCATTTTCACTAGTTAAACCAACTAAGTAAAATATGTAATCGCCGGTTAGCGATCAGTATTATGATACTGAAAATATACACGTTAGAATTATAGACTTCGTTGACACTATAATTAATCGAACCAAGATTTTGTTTCGATTCGCCTTTCAAAATTAGAAACCAATATGTATCTACTTTATTTATAAAAATTAACGACGGGTGACCTGTGACACCACGTTTTTCGTTCAATGGTTCATAACGAACTTGCTAGCGTACTCGCCAGAAACGACTATCGCGTGTAAAAAATCGAAACAACCCTAAAAATGTATAATTCCAATAGCATAGCGTTCGAAAAAGATTTGAAATTTTTGTTCGAACGAACAGCACTCATTTCTGGCGAGTCTTTAATAGAGTATATAATAGCCTGAGAAGCTCATTTGTGTGTAATGTTTCACACTGAGGCTTTACGTCAGGTGTTAAATATTTTTGATACGCAGAATGAGCCTAGTGTTGTTTGAATAGTGGCACCAATTATGTTATTGAATAAAGTAAAATATGTTCACAGATAAATTTTTTTGCTCAAAATTTGAATGTAATTTGTAATGAAAAAATGCCAAACAGTCCTGCTTTTCAGGTTTTATTCCGTTGCCCTTGTTGGCTAAAGCAGTTGAAGTTGGCTAAACCCGCTAAGAAATTGAACAGTTTTCACAAGTTCTAATTAACCAAATAACAAAAATGGTTTTTTTTTTAATTTGGACTTAAATTTTGAGCAAAAGTTTGGCATGTAAACCCAGCTTTATGTATATATTGCTTACCAGGAATTTTGTAGCTGTACCCAGTACGCGACAGAAAGGACTGTCGCATTTCGAGCGAGCGAGTCTCTGACGAGTGAATCGCTCGAGATTTCGAAGCTGTTTAAATTAATAATAAATTCTTTTTTAGAACAAATTTATTTCTAGCGAGTCTAACGAATGACTCGCTCGAGATTTTGAAGCTATCTGAATAATAATAAATTCTTTTTAGAACCAATTTATTCCGAGCGAGTCACGAGTGAGCGACAGTCATTCTTGGAGAGGTATACAATGTAGCAATTTTGTACACCTGTCTTCAGCATCTACCGTTTATGTAGGTAGCTTTGAATAGCTCAATGATTAAGATTGTTTTGAGGATACTAGGTTTTGGTACAAGATTTTTTTGAAATGTAAGTACAACGCGAATTCAATTTATTTCGAGCGAGTCTTTACCGAGTGACTCGCTGGAGATTTCGAAGTTATATTAATTAGTAATAAATCCTTTTTTAAAACAAATTTTTTTTGAGCGAGTCACGAGCGAGCGACAGTCATTTTTGGCTGGTATACAGTGTAATAATTTTCTACACCCATGTCTTCAGCATCAATGAAGTTTCAGCATAATGCACGACTGTTTATGTAGGTAACTTTTAATAGCTTAATTTAAGATTGTTTTGAGGATAGCGGGATTTGGTACAAGATTTTGTTAAAATGTAAGTGATCGACATCGTTCCGCTGTCTTTTTGAAACAGAACGCGACACGTGGTGTGCCGTAAAGCTTGCCGTTCGGGAGTTGTCGAGCATACTGCAGCATTATTGTTTAAGACATTTTGGTTGTGTCGGGTTTTCTCTGATTGAGGCAAACGGAATGCGCAGCTAATTATTTGATCCACGATTAGTGGAATTCGATCACTGCGTATTTAGCTTGTTTGAGTCCTTAATCCCAGCGTCATTTTATTATGTTTCCTGTATGCACTGCATGGCAAAAGGCAGCAATGTGTCGGAATATTGTTTGAAAAAATTGATATTTTTAATCTGGCCACTAGTTTTCCACATTACTACAGCTAACGTAGTTTCATCTTTGCCACTCAAACAATTACTGTGCTTTGATTTTGAAAATTTTAATTTTTCAATTTTATGATTTAAGCTGTGTATTTACGTCACACACTGCAAAAGCAGGACAAATTTGGTGGATTTGATCCAGGCCTCAGGTGGCTCAGAATGAATCAAATTTCTGCTTATTCTAAGCAAGTTTGACTCGAGTGATTTTTAGAGTGAATATATATATATGCAATCGAAACTGTCCTATAGAGTTTCCGTTCATCGGGCATTTGCCGGATTGTGGAAACGGTTCTTTGGCTTTTCTACGCAGTTGATGTTTTAAATATAATAAATTGTAATTGTTCAGCGCATTGTGTTGATTTCGTTTTTTATTGTTATTTGAGTGTATAAACAGATAATAATTATCGTTGGATTTACCTTAGGTAATAGCAACCATTAATTGTTCCTCTAGTGCTGCGTAATCTTTGATTAAACTAAACAACTGCTGCAGCAAGTTTTTGCGCTGGCTCTAAGTACAAAATTCGGATAGCTAACTATCAGTGTTTTATTTCTGGCACGTTAAGTCCGCTTTGTTGGTAATTAATTTTTAGCCCCCTTAAATTATTAAGGGTAGACTATCTACAGCGCTTCAAACTTCTTTGTCCAATTAGCACAGTTTAAATGTCCCGCAGTAAGTTTGACAAAACGTGGCCGAAGGGTCTAGAACTCTCCCCTCCTACAATTCCAGAAGACGTGTCAACTGCCGCCGGCACTTGCATTTTTCATTTGGAATTTTTTTCCAAATCTCGTTTGGAAATTCAAATTCTCCAAAACAAAAATCTTTTAAGCCAGGTTTCAAGAATATAAAATTCTTGCTCCTAACAAAATAATAGGACGGCGTAAATTGATGTACTGGTGGATTTATATGGACTGGTCGGGTGTCTGGCAGCTGAATGCCTTTCCAGCACGAAACAGCTTTGAATCCTTTTGGTTTTACGTTCCCTAGATTCATATTTTACTGGTTTTATATTCCATAGATCCATATTCATTCTTTCACCATTTCTCTAGTTGCCCATTAACTTTCGAATTAATTGATGTATGTATCGTGGAACATGTTACAATCACAAGCCGACTCAAGAACAACCGTTCTTGCATAATTGCAAGCGGCGTACCCAGACCTTTACGCGATTTACTAAGGAACCTTGTAACGTGGTCGGAGATAGAAAATTTGTCCCCAACCCCTTAAAATTCGGACAAGCGGGGCACAAATCCCCTGCGTCATCTCACAAGGGGCCCGCGTCACCTTTGGGGCCGAACGTTGTAACGTTAGGGGACAATAGCTTAGTGCGGGGCCATTGTAGGATGACGCCGGGGGTGTGTGCTTCGAAGCCCAGGTTAGTGCGGGCAGTCCAGGATTCGGGTGCCTCCTGGCTTCTGCTTAGTATAAGATTATATTAGGACCTTCGCTACGACTCAGGCTTTGACTAGTATATTGAGGACGTACAGCGTATTATGCATTTCCCTTCGCCCCATAATAGTAACATTAGCCTTACAAGATATATATAACGTAGTGTGCTATTAGTGTCACATATCTCATCAAGGATTTGTCGGTAACAGGTGCCAAAAGAACGTCATGTGCTATAGATACATTTTTCTGTTCATAACAAGTCTCTCGTAGCCTATCATGTCTAATTTTTCCGCCCATCTAGATGTCAAGTTTTACTCTTCGAATAATCATACGGCTTGTCTCTAATAGCATTGGGCAACGGCCGGATTTCAGTTCAAATGACCGGTCGGCCGACGGCTGGACGACTACGACAGTGCTGGCGTTACAGTGAGTACTACCCCAAACCATGATGTGACGGTCCCCCAAACCACTATTAGAGGAGCTTCCAAACTGCATTCGGAGGCTGTGTGAGGGTCCTCGCATTTGGTGACTTTCAGCACATCTGAACACTACCGGAAATGCTCGAAAAATCGTCAAATTTTTACGAAACTTCAGTATAAGAATTTCCAATATTTGGAGCTCGATAATACTCGAAGCGATTAGAAAATTTTTTAAATATCAGGCGCCCCGCCAGGAGGTATGAAGGTCCCAAAGCCGCGCTGGCCTGGTCCGTGCGGTCCTAAAGCAGCGCTGGCCTGGTCCGTGCGGTCCTAAAGCAGCGCTGGCCTGGTCCGTGCGGTCCTAAAGCCGCGCTGGCCTGGTCCGTGCGGTCCTAAAGCCGCGCTGGCCTGGTCCGTGCGGTCCTAAAGCAGCGCTGGCCTGGTCCGTGCGGTCCTAAAGCCGCGCTGGCCTGGTCCGTGCGGTCCTAAAGCCGCGCTGGCCTGGTCCGTGCGGTCCTAAAGCCGCGCTGGCCTGGTCCGTGCGGTCCTAAAGCCGCGCTGGCCTGGTCCGTGCGGTCCTAAAGCCGCGCTGGCCTGGTCCGTGCGGTCCTAAAGCAGCGCTGGCCTGGTCCGTGCGGTCCTGAAGCCGCGCAGGCCTGGTCCGTGCGGTCCTAAAGCCGCGCTGGCCTGGTCCGTGCGGTCCTAAAGCCGCGCTGGCCTGGTCCGTGCGGTCCTAAAGCAGCGCTGGCCTGGTCCGTGCACATAGACGGTTGACTGCCGAGAAATTTTTTCATTATGATACGAATTAAATATTCGTAAATGCTTCTTTAGAATTTCTTCTGCTCGATTTACATATATACATGAAATTTTGCACTGCGTACAATGAAACGACTAAAATACCGGGTCTTACGCGTTGTAAGACTGCACCAATGTCTTTAGTGCTGACCACCGCCCGGCTTTGAAGTCTACCCATGAAACGTTGACTCCTATTAGTTTAATAATATATACTAGAAGGTGCGTCTACCCATGAGCGCGCAGGGACCGGTGGAATCGGTATCTGTAGTCACCATGGGTGGGCCGCATAGAGGAAACCCATTCGGGTCACAGGCCAACTACTATGATTTATTGTACGCAAAAGACCATATGATAATATCTCAAGAGGCACGGACACGGTTAAATTTATTAGTTCGCATACAAATAATTATGCATGCTCGCTGCTCAATAATATCACCAGCTGGAAACCTGGCCTACGGACACGACGCACCTTGGGGTTGCTTGGCGCTAGTTTAGGGACATTGGTCTTTGATTAGCACGGGTATTTAATACGCCCGTCAACACGTTGTTAAGTTATGCCGTTTTAGGATACTTGCTCGCCGCTTTTCTGCCCCTTGACGTTCCCAACCAAAAAAAGACAAAAAGGTACTTAATAAATAGACGATCCAAATCCATCTAAGGCTTTATGGCCCAATAACCCAGCTGTCCATCCCAAAAGTCCCCCAAGTAACCCTGAGGTGACGTACGTTATAACGTTAGAAAAAAGAACAGCTTAGAGCGGGGGTTCGGGGGGGGGCAACCCCCCGACTTAGGCTTAGTGTATTTGTCACAAAAGGATCTTAGCAGCTTAGGCTAAAACTAAGGCTTAGGCTTTGTATATCGAGAACGGCATGACCTGCATTTTATTTACGCCCCTCAGGGTTACTTTGGCCCTGAAATTAAATTGATTATAATCTGCTTTAAAGTCATACTCGTGAAACCAACTTCAAACATTATAATTATTGTGGTTACATTGGTATTTTAATTTTTGACCATGTCTGAAGAAGATATCAATTCGGCACTTGGTTCATTTTCGTCACTCGAAAACGATATTATGCTATGGACTAGGGAACGTGGCGGAAACGACAGCATTGGATCGTTTGTATTTCATATTAAATCCGTGGCCGACAATTTACGAGCCGTACACGACCGGATTCAGACTGAGCTTTTCTATTTGGAGTCCGCTGAATCGTCGTCCGTGGACAATATCGAGCAGTCGATTAGTGCCGTTGACGGCCACATGAGCAAAGTAAGCAAAATTTCGGGCGATCTCACAACAGCGTGTCAACGGCTTCAAACAAAACTTAATGTGGACCAAATTAGGACTAGTAGGAGTAATGATTTGAGCGATGATGAAGAAAATAGATTTTTATCCAACTTTCGCAATTTCCGAACGCTTCTTCGACTGGAAACCTATTTCGGAACACATGATCGTGGAGTTGAGCTATTAGAGGAAATACGAACTAAATGCCAACTTCACGACTGGAAAGCGGTGTACAACAGCTTATGCGAGTTTGAGGCGTTTTGTCAAAAACTCTCAATAGTAGCGGTAATATCTAAGTCGTCAGGTGAGTTAAAGTACTCTACGGACGACTTAGCTAGTAGTAGCGGTAGCAGTAGTTGTAAGAATCTTATCGGGTGGCTAATTAGCGCCCGACAAACATATTTATTACATTTAAAAACAGTGACTGGCCACGAATTTGAAAAACTGTTCGGAGTAATTGTTGACAATACTTCGTCAGTTCGTTGCAATTACGACAACGATGTTGTTAGTGATAAGTATGAGGCGTACGGTGATAAAATAATTGACAGCACTGCACAAGAGCTGTTAGACGTTGTTCGGTTGTACGTTCGTATTTTGTACATTGATCAAATAAAGCCGTCAAATGTCATCCTGCCTACGGACAGCGAGCTCACTAAGACTGGTGAAGCTGCCTTAGAACCGTTGACAACGGCGCTGGTTGACGTACTGCTCAAACCGTTTATTCGCCGCTTTCGCTATCACTTTTGTGAGCAACGAAAAACTAATGCAATCGATAAGCCGAAATGGTTCTATACGCAAGTGCTTAGCTGGATACGGATTCATCGTGCATTTATTGCTAATCATATCCAACGTTTCATC
>JASANE010024097.1:0-45597 GCA_030248225.1 Trileptium ribeirensis | reverse complement strand
AACAAGCGTAGGTAGGTAGAACCCCGTTTGACCCTTTTAAAGGTTTATGAGGCCGTATTTAGTTAGGGAAAGTTAAATATCGAAGTATTCAAATAGGGACAAAGTGGTAGAATTTAGGAAATTCCAAACTTAATAAAAATGGAGTAATAGTGATATTAGGGTGTTTTCAGCCCAGGGAGAAGTGAAATGTAGTCCGATAGTAAGGTAGAGTTTCACCCGAGTTCGGGAAATCTTGATGTATTTTTGTAAATTTAATAGTAAAGTAAAAACGTTGGTTTTGGGTAGAATCGAATGTTAAATTAGGGTATAAAGGTAATGTATCCCAAGATAAGGGTAAGTAAAAGGTTCACCCGAGTAGGGACAAGTGTTACCCTACTGAGGATGGAATATAGTATACTCCACCGGGAGAATAGATATAGGTTAAAACGAAATATATGTTATTTGGGCAAAAATAAAGAAATTTGAGGAATTATGGTTTCCAGGTCACCTGTAAGTGATAATATATCCCAGAACAAAAGTAAAATGGGGCGACCTGGCCGAGTGCCGTTCCACCCGAGGAAACATAACCCCCTTTTTCCTTTAGGAGAGTGTCCAGGATTGAAATAAATCCGATATCTAAATGGAAGTGTTAAATATTGGTAAATTTGGAGTTACCAACCCATTTCTAAGGGGAAATCCATATAAATAAAGGTAGAGATAAAGGTTTCCCTAGGAAATTTGAGGAGGTATCACCTCTCCGGAGATGATATAAAGTGCACTTCCCCTGGAAGAAGAAATTCCCCCGGGGAAAAGGTATAAGTTAAGGATAATTTGTTCCTTACATAGAAATATGGAAAGGTGTGAAATTGTACCTTTGGTGATCTTGTAGGTCATAATTAAAGAGCCATATAACCCAAATAAAGAAAAATAAGGATCCCACGCCCAAAATAGTAGAAAATGTCCTTCTGCAAAAGAGATTATAAGAGTCTCCCTCTGGGAGAATCAATATCTCCCCTGGGGAGGGAATTTAGTTCATTACAATTTTAAGAGTAGAATCATAATTAGCGAAATGTGGTTTCTAGGGCGGGAATAATACAAGGTTGGACCTGCCCAAAAGTTGACATTCCACGACCCGACTCCTCAACGTCCCCGTTGAGTATATGTTCTAGGGGCAGGTTAAACTTGTATTTTTGGGGTTTCGTTTTCCAATAAAAGCATAAAGATTTGAGACATTATCTTATATATATTGGCTTGATTATTATCAGTTTACAACAATATCTTTCATACAAAATGTTTACACAATGTCTATACTTAAAATATTATGGCAGTAAAATATAATACTGAGCAAGATTAGCATACACCGTACATAAACACGATTTACGTTAATAGAAATACTAAATATGAAAACAATACCAACCAGGTTCAGTAAGTAAGAAGTTCCCGTTTGGAAATCCTAAAGATTGTTTGGAAATACTGATTAGAGTGACCTGATTACGTAAAATTGGTTCATAGTAGAATCTTAATAACCAAAAATTAATAGAGTGATTTTTCTAAATTCCAAGTATTGAATTTAAATTGTATCCTAACAATATTTTACCCTTGTTATGGCTTTGAAATTCAGCCCCTGAATTGATATTTGATGCGTACGTGAAATTAAGCAATAACATATTATCACACATGAAGCTAGCAAAATTACATAACAAAATAAGGTACAAAAAGTAATACATCCCTGCATTTAAGACACAACATATTCATATTGAGGTAGATCGAAACTGTAATTTGCGATAGTAATATTGTAAAATTTTATAGATCCGTTAACCCATGTGTAGTTAAAATTATAATTTCTCTTAAAATGTGATATCCGAAATGAATTAAAATTGATTTGCAAAAAAATTTTAAATGGAAATCATCTTTTAAATTAAGAGAGAAAGTATTTGTATTCCCAAAGCGTGACAGGATGCCCAGTTTTAATTAGTTCATAATAGATTTTTATGAATCACAGTTGAAATTGGAGTGAAATCGGTTATATAATTTGCTTCCAAAACGCATATTTTTATGAACATCAACTAATTAATCTGTGCGTAATTGCAAAATTAGTTGATTTTAATTATGTGACACCACAAAAATTTACCGTATTGACAATAATAGCATATAAAGAAAAACAACTCTTTCATAGATAATTGGGTTTGGTATAGAAATATAAAAAATAAAAATAAAGTATCACTCACTGTTTTGTTTTTCTTGTTCTTCTTTTGGCGACAATACCAGAAACGTCATTATTGTTTATTGTTCTTTTCAAGTTGTTTGATAGTCACAGACAGTAGCAAATTGTCAATAGTTATTGCTGGATTATTGTTTTAAGCATAAAATCGATTCGGAGGCACCTCGATCGGCAGCTTATTAGTTCTATTACACTTATTATTGTGCTATTACAGATTAGGGTTTACAAATAATTGTAGGTGCCCCATTCCGCATTCGGCATCTCCGGTAAAACACGATCGAGTGACGCAAAAATGCCGTAATCGCCTTGCGTAATGCGCCAAATCTGTCCCTGCAGATATCCAACCAGTCGTAGATAATGTTCCAGTGCAAGATAAGGCGGTGCCCCGAAGTATGGCAAACACGATCGGTATCCCGCGTACATTCGCATTCGATTGTCAGCAACGTCCACTTGAACCGCGAAAAACCAATGGAATTGACGTTGATGCTGTTCCCAACAGGGTTCCAGTCGCGCACGTTGGCGATTTGCAATGTTCAGCCACTGATTTCAATTTGGATGCTGATCCATGACTGGATCTTGCAATAATCTAATTTGTATCTCCAATCTTTCCAACGTGCTACGGACAGTTTCTAGCGCATACCGCATATTCGAGCCAAAGCACTTATACCATTCCCTAACTTTTCGTCGGATTCGAGAACCGTAGACATTTCTCGGATGTCGTTCCAAAACCGTCATCTGCTGAAGCATTTCGCTGAAATTGAAAAGTAACAGAATAGGAAAAGGAATACGGTGCATTATGTCGATGACGTTTCGGATTTTATGGTACAAGTTGAAACGAATGCGACTTGCAAGATAACTTGGAAAATTTGATTTGCACCTGTTTTCACCAGTCTCGTTTCAAAATACTGGAAGGCCGTGAGTCCTGTGCGCTCAACTGCATGGATATAATCGACTGTTTTAGTTGGTTGTGGTAACTCAGCTACCAATTGATAAAAATGTACCCGCAGTTTATTCAAATACCCGTTTTCGGTTCGCACAAACGCATTGGGCGTATAGGTCGGTCGCCATGGCAATAAATAGGGCAATAACGGCATAGGCCTAAGTTCTTCAAGACCAGGTTGGCTCTCGTAGTCGAGTATCCACGCAGTATCTTCTGCGGCTACACGGTTTGCCTCAATTGCAGATTCCACTTCACCACGGGTTCTTGAACGGTGTTGTCTTCCACTGACAGCGACTGAGTCGATGTAGACGGTTGGTGAAATCCATGTGTACGCGGTCGAGCACCCACTTGCGGTGCGGTTCCTTGGGATACCGGCAACGGCTCGGTGTTTCCAATAGTAACCCTTAACCGTGATAATTTACCTTCCACGGGAAAAGTTTCCAAAATTTGTTGTGAAGCCGGTGAGTTTACACGTGGCATTGATGATCGTTCTCGTTTGACAATCGGTTGTTGCTGCGCCTCCACACGGGCGAGTATTCGCTCAGCTTGTTCCATTGGATTGAGCGGTTTACCCACTATGGCAATGTTTGGATGGACACGCTGTTTCCTCGGAGTTGGTTGAATGTCGCTACCACGTCCTTCAGAATTTAACGTAAATGTAGTGTCACTACTGGATTCTAAAGAAGACTGTCGTCGTCATTTTGCCTTCCGTGGTTGCCTTTCCTTTTTCTGTTTCTGTTCACTTGTTGTCGGAGTCAAATCAGTTTGAATCGACAGATCTGCCGTAGTTGCTCGAATTTGCAAGTGAGCAATTTGCGCAGTTTATTCTTGATTGCGTTGCTCTAATGTGGCGACACGAATACGATACTGATCAATGCTTCGTTGCATCATTTGAGTTTGCCGTTGCAATCGCGTCGTTTCCTGCTGAGCGTGCGTGTTGGTGGTTTGCGAGTGTTGTAAGGATTGCTCCAATTCGGTGACTCGGCGTTCGTTAACAGCGTTGACCTGCTATAATTGTACCAATTCAGCTTGAATCCTTATTGCTTGCTCGTCGTTACTACGACATACCGCTGGCACAGTTTGAATGGCATTGCCTGGCATGGAAAAACTAATAGGTCGCGTACAATCAGGCATGGCGGCTTGCAATCGGAATTGCGTAAAACCTTGCTGCCTGCGTGCCCGACACGTACGACTGATTGGTATGTCGATATTATCGATCTCCGAAGTTCCCGCGTGGATTTCCGGTTGACCGTCATCGTTCAGAATTCGCCGCATCGGAATGGATAATTCTAACGCTGTTGAACATCCAGTATGGTTATCCTGTCCATTACAGCAGTCTGTGGCAGCGTGATCCGGAAGAAGCAATCTGCGACAGTTAGAACACTGTATATACGGTACAGCCATGCAGATATCACGAAGTACGTGCCTAGCTTTACTCCAGACCCATCGTCCAAAAGCACAATGACCAGTAGCGGTAGGTTGACTGTGACATCCATGTTCGGTGTCTGCGACAAAAACGTAGACGACAATGCACACAATAAAACATAGACATTCGCTGGAAAATTATGGTTTGACATCGTTCCTTGGTCTCTGGCGGCCAAACCGGTTGTCGTCGAACAATAAATAATGGTTCATTTTGACCCATTTCGCCAACAAAATCCTGTAACCCATTCCTTTGAAGATTCAGATCGATTCCGGCTAACTGGCCCAGAGCAACCGCTTCCATTTGTCCAACGGATTCTTGGGCTTGTTCCGTTGTTACAGCACCCATGATATTGACTAGTAATGCCGACGCTGCCGATTGCGCAGGCGGAGGTACCCAAGTACTCGAAGCCAATGGTGCCAAAGCATAGGGTATGGTACCCGCTTCGGACGCAGCTAAAGACATTACATCTGCTGAAGTAGGAGCACCAGGAAAGTTGCGTACGGTAGCATCCGCTGACGTTGTTGCAACTGCCGGAAACTGCAAAGCTGAAAGATAACCAGTTGAAGCACTGGATGCAGGCCAATTAGAAGTCTTCGCTAGTCCTGTCACTGGCATAGCGTTTATCCGAGTAATAGCTGGCGGTGGGACCCTGAAAGAAAGGGTACCCAACGGCCCTATCACTTGAGGTATCGAGCTAGTTACGTTTGGAGTATCGTTTGACGGTAACGATGGATGTTGAACTACCACCCGTGCTGTTTCTAAAGTAGGACCTGGTTGCACTTGTGAGTCGCTTGAAATTCCCATAATGGCGTAGCCGGATGCCGTGCCACTCGTCGGCGTTAGGTATGACTGATAGTCCGCCAGTACTGTGTCTATTTTGAACCATTGATCAACAAAAGTTGAATTATCCATATCTCTAGAAGATGCCATTGCCACATCTTCCGCGGAGATGATGTAACCCGTTTGTTGTGATACCACTTGTGGTATCTGTTGACCCCGCATTTCTTCGACGTGAGCCGGGTCGTCGCGGATATTTGCTGCTGCAACAGCTTCGTGTAATCGACTAGTACTGATGATTGAGTTAGCAACTTCATCGTCATCCTGCGATATTGGAGATAAAGCTCCCGATAATATCGGTGCCAATTGGTCAGCAACGCCTTGCTGGGGTTCGCTCACTGACGTCGATTCCGAAGATGACTGAGAAGCGGTTAACTTCGACTGATCCGGTTCTTTTTCAGACAGCCTTCCTTTTGCAGCCGAATCAGGTTGATCTATTACTTCATCAATGATTTCCAATCCAGGACTAGACTCTTCCGAGAAGGTTATTCGTTCTTCTCTCTGTCGAGAGTTTTCTCTTCCTTCTTCCACATGATGTGCATAGTCGGACAGTAGCACAGGTCCCGAATGTTTCCGTCGTTAGTCGTCGATTACACCATATCGCAATGACTCGCTAATGATCTTACTTTTCGCTGCAGTCAACCGTATACCTTGCAGATTGATATCGAGCCGTGGCATTTTCCATGCGCGTTGATACTTCGGAAGCACCGTACCCCAACAAATTCGTTCTGCGGTATCCAACGCGCGCGACGTACATATGTTTGACGTTTAGCTCATCCAGTTCGCGAATGTAGATCTTTGGATACGAATGATGTTCCGGGAAGTTACTACATGTTCGTTGACATAAATCGATATACTTCGGCATAAATGCAGTTTCGACGTCCGGATATTGGTCCGCTATTTGAAAATTGAACTTTATTTGAACCTTGAAATAATTGATTGGCAAAAATGTCCAAACCAGATCTCTCATCCAATCCCGTACATCCTCATCTGTTTTTATTCCGCCGTCCATAGTAGATTGTTCTTCCGCGGCCATAATGGTTAAATCCGGTACCAGTGCGTCCATTGCCACATAAACGATGAACTCGCGATAGGGAACGCGTTTCCGTGGAGCGAGTCGGCGATATTGTTTCACCTTCTTCTTGTATTCCTTAGGCGGCGGCGGAAAATAATCATGCATTGTATCTCCGAAGACCCGCATCGCTAGATCACCCCATGGCGTCATAGCTGGTCGTTCATGATATAATGTCTGCGGAAATTGTTCTTCCAACCGATTACTTTTCGGCGCATACTGTTCGTGTTCGTATCGTATCTTCAACGCTTGAAGGTCGAGCCAACAGTCAGCATCGAGTGGTGCCTTTCCACGCAAAATTTCTAGACGCGACAAATAGTGTCGATCACAGTGACCAGCCCATGTGATAATGTAAAACGTGCGATCCTCCAGAAATTCACACAGAATGTTCGACATTATGAGTCGGAACCCAATCAAATCGATGAAAACCACCAGACCTTCCAGTGTCGCTAACTGAATGGTCGCTGCAAAACCTTGCTTAACTCCAAGCCGGGTCATATTACGAACGTTGAACCATGGTTCGGACAGGAATGGTGCTACGCGCCCGTAACGAGTGTGACGCGGACATCGTTGCGCTAGGGTGGTGCCAATGCTAACTTCCTCACGGTTTAGCATGTCCCGTGCATTCTCATCTCTTAACCATTGCGGAAGCTGGAAAGCTTCACTGTCCAAACCAAAAATGTTCCAGCTAGACTCTCGTAATAGCGTTAGCGCCATTTCCAGTTGTGGTTGCGTTCGTACACAGATTACCATTCGCGGTAACCCTAGTCGCCGATAAAATAGACGCGCGTAGGCGATGATTTCGATTTGACTTCGGGTTCGCTGCTCGATCGTTCTGTCGATGAGCTCCGCCGTTCTAAAACAACGTACATCATGATTATAGTCATCAACACCGTCATTTTACCGCCTACAAAAAAATTTCCCATCAATATTTTTCTTCTTCATCAGCATCATATTGATCAAGTATTCTGTTATTTTTATATAACCAAAAATACAACGTTCATGTATATCCTTTTCATCATATCACTTTATTATTTTGACTAATTCCGGGTGAATAATTATGAATTTTTATCGGTTCCTTTTATATTCCAGTTTAAAGAATCCAAAAGAATGTTAACCTTTTTAGTATGTAACAGTGGGATTGAGTTAAAAGAGATCTTTAATAACCATTGCGTGGTTATTTTGTGTAGTGATTCAAAATTTCTCAACCAAATCATCATTTACAATCTACTACAATAATACGGCTCATATAATTTTGCTCAAAAGGTACACAATTTGTGAACAGTTATTTATATATCGCAAAATCATGAGGTTTGCACCCACACTAGTTTCAAGTGCGAAATGAGAGAAAACCTAAGTTCATACTTAAGCCAAGGAATCTTGCTAAAATCTAAGTTATACCTAAATTTAGTTATTTTTTACATTAGCACTTATGAAACTATCGCAACTACATTCTTTATTTACACTCAGTACAGAACCATTGCTCTACCGTAGTAGGCAATCTACTTAGTCCGACACAGTCTAAATGAAACCAATGAGCTTCTGAATGGGGTCCATCACATGCGACCCATTCATTTAACCGTCTCGATTTATTTCTACCAGGTCTATTGGGTGCATTGACTGTCGACAGACCCTGCAAAGATCTTGATTTTTAGGGGTTATAGGGATTTTACCCCGGAGATATCCTAAATATTGTTCTGTATTGCCCAGATACAATTTTACCATATCCTTATGGACTAGTAAGTCCCGACCTCGTGGTTGATTTATTTCCCGGATTTCCAGGTTATGACCATCCACCATTTGTATCCTATATAAAGTACGAAATAACGGTTCCAGTTTTGAGTTGAATCCCCGACCACGAGCAGTTTTTTCAAGCAAGAAGACCAAGCTGCCTTCAAAAATACCTGTTTGATTCGCCGAAATTCGTCGATCGTATCGCTCTCGATGTCGTTCCTGTGTCTGCTGCAATTGATCCTTACACTCGGTACAAATTGTTTGTAATTCCTGGTACAAATCCTGTACGTATTTTTGCACAGAATTCGATCGCACTTGTAATCGTCGTGGTTCCTCTGCCAAATCCATATCTCGACCATAATTCATACGATATGGTGTCTCACCAGTAGTTATATTTGGTGTAATTCGATACGCCATGTAAACTAGCGGAATATACTCATCTCAACAATCCGGATTTTGTTCCGCAATTTTTGCGTAAAACACGAATGAGTGCTTGATTCCACCGTTCAACTAAGCCATTTGATGGATGGTGATCCGCTACTACGAAATTGAGTTTCATTCCTCGCGAACTCAAAGCCTTTTGATGTGTCTCTGCCATAAATCCAGCACATCGAGCTACGATGACAGTTTTTGGATGACCATGTCGACTAGAGACACCTAGAATAAAAGTTGTCACAATGGATTTTGCAGTAGTATCAGGTACAGGAAACGCTTCAGGCCATTTCGTTAAGTAGTCGATCCAAGAAATGATATATTTGTTGCCATTTTCTGTAGCCGGTAGGGGTCCTGCAATGTCCACGCCTACCGTTTCCCATGGTGCATACGGAATAGCGATTGGGTGTAACGGTACCTTACGACTACCGCCTGGATTGTAACGGTTGCAGACAACGCAGTCTCGTATAAATACATGTAGATCCGCTGCTATAGTTGGCCAGTAATAATGTTTCGAAATTAAAGGATAGGTTCGCTCCCAAGCTAGATGACCTGCAAATTTTTCATGATATCTCTGCAATAATTCCCGTCTAAACCCATTTGGCACAACCAATTGCGTGAACACTACAGCACATCGCTGATGTCGACGCCAATGTAGATGAAAAAGTAACTGGTCCCCAAAAAGAAATCACCTTGGTTTCAGCATAACCATCGGTAGCGTTCATTCGGTAGCCCTGCAACTTCACCATTAGCAAGTTTGAAAGCGTGAATTTCCTCGATCTCCGGATCCAATTGCTGTTCCCTAAGAATTCGTTCCTGCGACCACGGCCAGTCTTGATCAGTGACATTGTGTCGCAAATTCACCACTTCGGGTTGATCGGGACTAGGATGATCTGTCCTTTGAGCCTCCTGACCAGTAACTTCAGCATCTACAGCATAAGCTACAGCGTCATCGCGTTCATAGGCTGCAGAAGAATACACTTTTTCGATATCTTCCTTCGAAATTTGTAGTAAAGGTGGTCTGCTCATACTATCGGCATTCGTAAGTTTAAGCCCTGGCATATACTTTACCTCAAATGAATATTCCTGCAATTTGATAGTCCATCGAAAAAGTCTGCCCGTAAGTCCATCCAAATTTCGACGACCGTTCAGTATATACGTCAAGCATTGATGATCCGTATATACCGTAACGTAATTACCAATGAAGTATGGCCTGTATTCTTTGAACGCACGGACAATAGCCAAACATTCTTATTCAGGTATGCTATAATGCATTTGAGCAGGTGAAAACTTTTTCCCATAAGCTATTACACGAAGTCGACCATTTTCGTCTTCCTGTTCCAATACATTACCCACACCATAGCATCCGTGAACAAGAAAGGTCTTGTGTAATCGGGGTAAGCTAAAACGGGCGTCGTAGTTGGCGCTTCCTTTAGCTGCTCAAAAGCCGCATCACACGCTTCCGTCCATCCAGAAGAAAACTTGACTCGTTTGGGACGTTCCTTGGTAGTTTCATACAGCGGTGCCGCAACAGTAGCATAGTTTGGTACAAACCGTCGATAATAGTTGGTAAGACCAAGAAAATTTCGTACCTCTTTCACACAAGTAGGCTTAGGGCACTTCTGAACCTTTTCGATTTTGCTAGGATCTGTATTTATTCCCTCACGTGAAACCACATGTCCAAGAAATTGTGCTTTTTCCTGAGCAAAATGGCATTTCTTTCTCTTAACCTTAAGGCCGGTTTCGCGTAAACGCTGCCATACTTGATGCAAATGGAATATGTTGCCAAAAGGTCGCCGAAAATACAATTATATCGTCAATGAAACACAGGCAACTAATTCCCAGTAATCCCAGCAATACTGTTTGTATCGTACGCTGGAACGTAGCAGGTGATTTGGTTAAGCCAATCGGCGTACGATCCCATTCGTATAACCCTTCGTGGGTGACGAAAGCCGTTTAGGTTTACTCTCTCTCGTCCATACGAATCTGCCAATAACCTGACTGCAAGTCCATGGTAGAAAAATACCGTGTTCCACGTAACGATTCTAATTGTTCGTTTGTATGTGGTAACGGAAACGCATCCTTTACAATTAAAGCATTTACTTTACGATAGTCAATACAAAAACGTAACGTACCATCTTTCTTATGCACCATTACTACGGGACCAGCCCACGGACTATTTGATGGTTCAATAGCCCCCGTGGCCTTCATCTGTTGAATTTGTCGCTCAATTTCCTGTCGCATAACATGTGAAGCCGGGTATACTTTTTGTCGAATAGGTGATGTAGAACCCATATTAATTGCGTGCAAAGCTACACTACAATCTCGGAGTTCTTCATTGGACTTGGCAAAGATGTCTCGCTGTTCATCCATCAACCATTGCAGATAGCGCTTTTCCACGTTGGTTAACACTGATGATGATAAATCAACACCAGGTATCGGTTCCGGTTGATCCTTACGATCATATTGGCTTTCCAAATATTGCTGTAAGTTGATTCTGGCTCGCCCAAATTTGATGTACTGGCTTGAATTCCGGGCCTGGCTTACTGTTATTAACTTGTAGTTTGCCAATTTCCTCTAATTCCGTATCCGGAATAATGCGACTAACCACCGATAGGTCAATTCTAACACAAATAAGTCCCTTTGGAACAATAATTTTTATTTGGTGGCGTCTATAATAGTGATAGTTGACGATCAGTTGCAACTCCTACAGACCTCGCGACCAGCACCATTTTGTAAAATGGCCGCGCCATTTTTTGTTGCTTCCGACTGCAACCTGGGTGCTATATGAAAAACCTGTGGATCCGCCTGTATTTCCAATACTTGATGCGGCTCGTCCCTCTACTTCCTGTCTCAGCCCCTAAATCCGCAATTTCGATCCACTTTTTGATAATCATCAGCCATGAAATTCCATGCAAACACCTCCACCGGTACACCTGCGATTGAAACTTCAGGTCCAGAATAAGCAATCGTAACTCGATATTGTTCAACGAACTGATGACCGATAAAAACGGGATGCTTCAAACTCTTTAACTGGAAACATAAAAAGGAGAAAATTCCACTGTAATGCTCAATCCTCAATATTAACCGGTATTCGTGCAACTCCCATGCATGATGTTTCACCTCCGTTAATACACGAAGTCGCTTTGCACCCTTAACGCATGGCCACGAGTTCCAGGATGTTTCATATAACCCTGAATCGACTAAACTAATATCGCGCCAGTGTCAACTAACGCACGACCAATGACGCCACCCAGCATTACGTCAATAATACTCGTCCAGTTAAGCCTTCGATGTTGCTCTTGCCATGGCTTTGCGGTAATAATCCTGATCCATCACCCTGGATCCAGCGGAATTAGTTTCCGGCTACTTTCAAAATAAAAAATATTTCGCTTTTACATGAGACCAATCTACCCCAAACCACTTCTTCGTCAGTGTATTTGCGTTGACTCCATATCTCGATTTCGTCGTCACTTTTTACAGGATTTATTCACTCTGCGATTTCAGCTATATGAGGAACTGGCTCGATCCATCGGAACTTCAGTATCATTTTGATCCGTACCGCCCGCCGATGATGTTGGGAACGAAGGAAATTAGTTGAAATGTGACCAAAACCAATACAGGCAAAGCACCGTCGTCGCGTGTTCACTAACGGATTTAACAATGTAATTGGTTTGAGCACTCAGTAGAGTACCACCTCCATGCGTTGTTGCCGACGAGTTCCCTCGCCAGCACCAACATCTTGCCATTACGTTCATCATCCCACAGTTTACGCGCAGCCGTAGCTTCGGCATTGCATTTGTCCTCGTTGTTGTTTGACAGTTTCATTTGCCCCAAAAATAGTTTCATCATCTGTCGTAACTCCGTCAGCGCAGGTGATTTGCTATATCCAGTTATAATGTCTTTTACGGTTGTTTCATTAGCAGTTGTCGACTGAGTAGTGACCGGAAACGTCGGTACGCTTGTCAACTGAACTGGAGCCGCAGTAGCACGTGGTACAAATCCACTACGCGTGACCGTCTGCGCTACAGCTACTTGTGGACTCTCCTTGCTACTGTCCTGCGGATCGTTAACCATTTCCATCTCAGCTGCAAACATCCTTCATTCTAACTGATTTTACGTAAAGTTCTTGGATCGGTTTCCCATTAGCTCCATTTTCCCGAAATGCGTATCGAATGCTTGAAAAAATTGTGCCGTTCCAGTTGGAATCCTGGTGCCGCTTCCGACGTCGTGTCGATCACCACACCGGGTTCTATATCTGCTCCAATTCCATGACATATTCCCTTCAGAACGTGAAAAAATATTCGAGTATTGTGCTGTTGTTAGAAGACCGATACTTCTAACCAAGAAGCTCTGGACCACTTGAATGCCATAAAATAGTTTCACTTTGACCGTGAACCATGCTGGTTTTAAAATTTTCCAATCTGTCGCCGAGTGATTTCAGAAGATCGTAATGACGAATAGCCTCACTTCGCGCGGGTACCCAAAACGATCACCAATATGAGCTGGGTGCAGTAGAATTTGCTTGAACTGTAGTCGGAAGACCGCCACAAACAGCATTCTCCAACGCTTGATACAGTACGTTTTCAGCTTCTCGAACCTCGAAATCATCAGTAGAAGCGTGCCGACTAATACACTAACGGTAAAAATCAATCTCCCGGGCCAACGACTGCATCCGTCTCTCCGCCGTATCAACATCCTGCCTTATTCGTCTATTGAAGTAATCACCATCATCAAGTTCCTTACAAACTGGTTCGGCACGACTGCGAGATCGTTTTAGCGACCTGCGATCTTCAGGCCGAAACACATCCTCTCCAGATGTTTAGGTTCATCCCCACTGCGCGAGAAGGGAGGGGAAAATACCGGTGAAGGCTTAGCGGAATTATCGTATTATCAAGTGCACAGACCACTCCGGGGTTGCAGGCATTATCTCCTACGCCGAGCAACAGCATCACTAGTATCAGTGCTGCTCTGAGTTGCTCCGCGCCACTTAGCTGCCATTTTCCGACAATATTCCCGCGCTCGCGTTATTTAATCATCGAGTTGGAAAGAACGTTGGTGTTTTCTGATACTGAAACACACATCCCATGGAAAATTTCCTTCAGTACCTGGATCACAGCTATCACTGTAACATTGGGTTCCAGCGGAAGTGGTTGCTTATGCATCGGCACGCCATTGAGTAGAAGCCGCACTTTAGGTCGCCGTGGTATCCTGAAATAGTCCAGACACCAGTCGTGGCTGGGCAAAGTAAAGGTGGTGGTGCCACTGTTGAAAACACTACTCGTTCAAGAAGTTGTGGTTAATACAGTTCGCTTAGCCGGATCTTCACACTCAACAAATATACCGTCCGGATCTCTATCCATTTCATAATTCTTAATTTATTTATCAGCGCGATTCTTCATTAACTGGACCGATAACTTTTAAGTACTCTTAAGTCTTCAAATTCATTCCGGAAAATTTTAAAACATTTTTATAGCTAAGATATAACATCACTTCACAATCCTGTTCCAGTACTCCACTCCATTCTTCTCCTCCCCCTCTCCTGTCCAGCCAGGGTCATGTTTAAATTTCCTCTATTGATAACATACCTGTGTCACTTGTCCCACTAACACTAACCTATAATGTTCTTAGTTTTTTCCAGATTCCCGAAGATTACGAACCTTACAGGTAAAGTTACGACCTTAGGTGCAGGTATCCCACAATACATGGTTATTACAAACCAATATTATTTCCAAAAATTCTAAAAATCAATATAAAAGTTGTTACCGCCGTGTATAATCCATATTTTGCGGACATGCGGATCATATCTATGCTTCATTACCGTTACTATTTGTTAACTCCATACCCCAGGTGCATAATGCCGGTATGTATTGGGTGCTAATATTGTTACTTTGTTTTTTTAAAACTTTCAAGCTAACATCTGGTATTAAAATTTTACAATGGAATCTGTGTTATTGACCAGACTTTGTCTGAGTCGATCATACGTTTATATAGTATTGTTAATTTTCTGGAAGGTGCAGGTCACCCGTGTGGCGGTAACGGATATCATTTTTGGTTCCAAACTAATAGGTTTTGGTTTTATCGACAGCACGGTTATACGCCGGGAAAGTGCTGACTTTGGTTGCGAAGGCTAAGTGGCAGGGCCACCATTCTTGTGAAACCTAATCATTGTATAACCTTATCAACAGTACCTTACCTTGTTATTTGCTTTCAGACGACCTGTATATAGTATTAGCTTTAGCTTTCTGGTGCAATTTCACTTCACCTCATATTAATATTACGTTGGAAACAGGTAATACGTGGATGTTTATTCAGTGGTTAATACACGAATCGGGTTAAGAGCATTGCAAAGTGTACCTCAGTATAGTTTACAAACTACACCTTGGTTCTAATAGCTATAAATGTTTCCTCTAGCTCCAGACCCTGCCTAAACTCGGGCCGCCTTGCTGAGTTAAGACAGAGCATGGACGCCTTCAGAGCTAATGCAGCTCACTTCTACCTTGGTACCAGTTGACTATTAGTAAGAATTGGAAGTATTGATACCGTTTTTCAGTTGCTTTCCTTCAAAACATACACATAAACTCTGGTTAACAAAAGCTACTGGTTGTTACTCGAACACTTTCTCATGATGGTATTTTTAAATAAATATTTCGATATTGAAATCGACTATTTATATTTGCGAGCATATCTCGACGAAAACTCAAATTGAGCTGTTCACTGGTCTATTCGGACACTCGGTGGCATTATAAAATTCTGTAAATAATTTCGGATAAAGTTTTCTAAGAAATTCAAAGTTGAATTTTGTGCTAGCCTACACGGGCACTGAAAGTTATCTGAAAATTCAATGCAAAATCTTGCAACAGATTATGGAGATACTGCAGCCTTGCCTCCACGAGCTCGCTGTAGTTCCACAATGGGTATTTTCTAAAACCCTATTTGGCATTTGTAAAACAATAACGCTTATTTGCCGTTACGGCTTAATAAACTCCATATAAAGTTTTTACTTATTAAAATCATGTGTAGCAGAGTATACATTTTTAAAATTCAGATATCACGCAAAGTCCCAATTTACAATCAAAATCTACGTTTCCTAAAATTATTAACGAGATACCATGGCTCGTTATGCGAACTCGCCAAGGTATATGTAAACGTTGATGGCATGGTTGCTTGAATTCGCCAACGTTGACCAGATTATTTAAATTTAGCTCCAAGTTTAATTAGACCTATCTTTTAAGCTTTTCCAGCATCAAAATTCATTACCCACGGCACAATCCTCGAACTCACCAGGGTACAGTCACTATTAGCACGAAATTTCGATCTCGCTAATTAAATTTAATTTTGTACCAGACAAACTCTTTCAAGTCCGCTCTGGCTGAAGGGTGCCGAGTGCACAAAATCAAGCCAAGCTAAATTTCCAACTTTTGTTTCAAGTAAACTTACTTTTCCCTAATTTACCCCACACCGTTATACCACAAATGGTTCAACCCATGTGGTACATAATGCATCATTTACAATAACATGCGTGCGCATGGTCCTAATTATGTCACACGTTCAAATAGGCTAGCTACTATGTCACGCATACAGCTCAGCTCGACTATTAAAATTTTGAATAGCCTAGCTAGGCTATGCATTTGTCATCGAGTGTCGAGCCGGACTGTGCTTTTGTCACGAGGCGTTAAGCTGAGCCCTATAACTTAAGCCAGAGACTATTTAGTCCGCGAAAATTACATTTTACTATACGTATCTAAATAATGCCCCAAATGCGGCATACAGGTTAAAACGTTAATTGTATATATTAAAACAAATATATAACTTAGAATTAGTGCGAAAATACTAAAGAACAAAATGTTATTATATTAAGCACAATGCTAAATAAAATTTCTCGATTGACAGTTCAGCCGGACGCTCCTTTTGTCACGCAGAGCCTAGCTAAGCTCTCTGTTTGTCACATAAAGACTAGCTAAGCTATAAAAATGTACCATAGTAGTCCAGCTAAGCTATAGTTCATCCGAACTAGTTGAGTTGGACGCGTGACATAATTTGGCCCTGGCGCACGCATCTTATCGTAAATGATGCATAAGTTGCAACTGTTAATCCACTTGAGTTAGTTAGACACTTGTTTAAACTAATTTGCATACGTTCACACGGCCAATTCAGTTTATTTTGCAACCTGCTATATGACCCTGACCTAATCTTGATATCCCTGCCCGGGACAATGACATGTCTACCCCTGGAACTCGCGCAACTCTCATTCAGTGGTAAAGGGTATCTCCGACCGCTGGTAGACCGGTCCATCTCTTTGGTGGCTACTACCCCTTACTCTTGACTTCACTTCTATTCTGGGTAATTCTCGAACTCGCTCTGTATCTCCACCCCTCCACCATTGGAGATGTCGGTTACGTTTTGGTAAGAAACGTGCCGCGGAGAAGGCCGATAAACCCACATGGTGGCCACGACGAGGCTCGAACTCGCGACATTCGCGTTATCAGCACGACCGGCTATACTTTGTGATACCGGTAACAAAGTTACCCAGTTAAATTGGTGCTGAGTAATATCTATAGGTTGAAGGAATTAGTTATAGTGCTGCCAGGTTCCTGAGAGTGTTCTGATATCCTACTACTAATGTTGTAAATATACATCCAAGGATGTTACCTATATAGGTTACCAAACCCATGCGTCAGAAGGTCACTACTGTGAAGGCGATCGAACACCGCCTAAACGTTCGCGTAAGCGGCGAAAGGCGTCAACGCCACCGCGAGGGCGATCGGTACAGTCATCTCGGGGATCGACTGCGGCTGATGAGTCGGAACAACCACCAACGGAGCAGGAAATGCGACAGCGACATGCGCTGCATGCCCAAACGTATCTGCGGCAAGCATTCGAGGAGCCGACTTATGTACCGCCAGTACCGCTGTAAGTACTCGTAAGATTTCTTATTGGTAGTCGTTAGTTGTTTATAATTGCTTTTATTGCACTTGCTTATGCACTGACGCTTTGTAAGGTGACACAGGTATGTTATGGATGCAAGGGAAACTTAATCCTGACCCTTGGCTGGACCAGAGAGGGGGAGGAGAAGAATGGAGTGGAGTACTGGAATAGGATTGTGAAGTGATGTTATATCTTAGCTATAAAAATGTTTGAACTTTCAGGAATGGATTTGAAGGCTTTAAAATTGGAAGTTATAGGTAAGATTGCATGAAAAATTGGTAATAGAATAAGAATTATGGAATCAGATAGAGATCCGGACGGTATATTTGTTGAGTGTGAAGATCCGGCTAAGCGAACTGTATTAACCACAACTTCTGAACGAGTAGTGTTTTCAACAGTGGCACCACCTACCTTTACATTTGCAGCCACGACTGGTGTCTGGACTATTTCCAGGATACCACGGCGACCTAAAGTGCGGCTTCTACTGGATGGCGTGCCGATGCGCATAGGCAACCACTTCCACTGGAACCCAATGTTACAGTGATAGCTGCGAATCCAGGTACTGAAGGGAATGTTCCATCGGATGTGTCTTCAGTTGTGAGACGCCAACGTTATTTTGCAGATTTGGATGATTAAATAACGCGAGCGCGGGAACATTGTCGGAAAATGGCAGCTAAGTGGCGCGGAGCAACTCAGAGCAGCACTGATACTAGTGATGCTGTTGCTCGGCGTAGGAATCAACCTGCAACCCCGGAGTGGTCTGCGCGTGATAATACGATAATTGCGGCTAGGCCTACACCATATTTTCCACCTCCCTATTCACGCAGTGGGGATGAACCTAAACGTGGAGAGGATGTGTTTCGGCCTGAAGATCGCAGGTCGCTCGAACGATCTCGCAGTCGTGCCGAACCAGTTTGTAAGGAACTTGATGATGGTGGTACTCGAATGAGACGAATAAGGCAGGATGTTGATACGGCGGAGAGACGGATGCAGTCGTTGGCCCAGGAGATTGATTATTACCGTAGTGTTATCGGTCGACACACTTCTACTGATGATTTCGAGGTTCGAGAAGCTGAAAACGTACTGTATCAAGCGTTGGAGAATGCTGTTTGTGGCGGTCTTCCGACTACAGTTCAAGCAAATCCTACTCACCCAGCTCATATTGGTGATCGTTTTCGATTACCCACACGAAGTGAGGCTATCGTCATTACGATCTTCTGAAATCATTCGGCGACAGATTGAAAAATTTTAAAACCAGCATGGTACAGGGTCGAAATGAAACTATTATGGCATTCAAGGCTCGGTTACAAGCTACTTGGTTGCGAAAGTTCAGTCTTATCTAACAACAGCACAATTACTCGGAATGTTTTTTCACGTTTCTGAAGGGACTATGTCATGGAATTGGAGCGGATATACAAACCCGGTGTGGTGATCGACACGACGTCGAGGAAGCGGCACGAATTGCAATGGAACGGCACAATTTTTTACGACGTTGCGATACGCATTTTCGGGAAAATGGAGCTGATGGGAAAGTTCGACCGAGAACTTTACGTAAAACGGTTAGGATGAAGGATGTTTTTGCAGCTGAGATGGAAATGGTTAACGATCCGCAGGACAGTAGCAAGGAGAGTCCACAAGTAGCTGTAGCGCAGACGGTCACGCGTAGTGGATTTGTACCACGTGCTACTGCGGCTCCAGTTCGTTCGACAAGCGTACCGACGTTTCCGGTCACTACTCAGTCGACAACTGCTAATGGAACAACGGTAAAAGACGTTATGACTGAATATAGCGAATCGCCTACGACGGAGTTACGACAGATGATGAAACTATTTTTGAGGCAAATGAAACTGCAAACGACATCGAGGACAAATGCAATACCAGAAGTTACGACTGCACGTAAACTGTGGAATAATGAACGTAATGGCAATGCTGGTGCTGAGGGAACTCGTCGGCAACAACGCATCGGAGGTGGTACTCTACTGAGTACTGGAACCAATTTACGTGTCAATCCGTTAGTGAACACGCGACGACGGTGCTTTGCCTGTACCGGTTTTGGTCACATTTCGACTAATTTTCCTTCGTTGCCAACATCATCGGCGGGCCAGGTCACGGATCAAAATCGATCTGGAGTTCCGATGGATCGACCAGTTCCTCATATAGCTGAAATCGCAGAGTGGATGGATCCTGTAGAAGGTGACGACGAAATCAATATGGAGTCAAGGGAACAGGGAGCCAAAGAGGCGGTGAGGGGGTCTGTGAGTTCGAATCGAATGCAAGCAAATATTTTTTATTTTGAAAGTAGCCAGAAAGTGATTCCGCTGGAATCCAGTGATGGGCATAGGATTGTTACCGCGAAGCCATGGGAAGAGCGACATCGAACTGGACGAGTGCTTATTGACGTAGTGCTGGGTGGCGTCATTGGTCGTGCGTTCGATCAATATGGAGTCGACGGGAACTACACTGACGAAGAAGTGGTTTGGGATTTCGGTCTCATCGAAGCAAATATTTTTTATTTTGAAAGTAGCCAGAAAGTGATTCCGCTGGAATCCAGTGATGGGCATAGGATTGTTACCGCGAAGCCATGGGAAGAGCGACATCGAACTGGACGAGTGCTTATTGACGTAGTGCTGGGTGGCGTCATTGGTCGTGCGTTCGTTGACACTGGCGCAGATATTAGTTTAGTCGATTCAGGGTTATATGAAACATCCTGGAACTCATGGCCATGCGTTAAGGGTGCAAAGCGACTTCGTGCTATTAACGGAGGTGAAACATCATGCATGGGAGTTGCACGAATACCGGTTAATATTGGATTGGCTACGGTGGAATTTTATCCTTTTTATGTAGTTAAAGAGCTGAAGCATCCCGTTCTTCTGGGTCATCAGTTCGTTGAACAATATCGAGTTACGATTGCTTATTCTGGACCTGAAGTTTCAATCGCAGGTGTACCGGTGGAGGTGTTTACATGGAATTTCATGGCTGATGATTATCAAAAAGTGGATCGAAATTGCGGATTTACGGGCTCGACAGGAAGTAGAGGGACGAGCCGCATCAGTATTGGAAATACAGGCGGATCCACAGGTTTTTCGTCTGGCACCCAGGTTGCAGTGGAAGCAACAAAAGGTGGCGCGGCCATTTTTCAAATGGTGCTGGTCGCGAGGTCTGTAGGAGTTGTCCAACCTGGTGGTCAACTCTGTGTGCCTATTATAAACACCACCAAATCAAAAATTATTGTTCCAAAGGGACTTATTTGTGTTAGAATTGAGCCTATAGGTAGTTGTCACATTTATTCTCCGGATACGGAAGTAGAGGAAATTGGCAAACTACAAGTTAATAACAGTAAGCCAGGCCCGGAATTCAAGCCAGTACATCGAATTTGGGCGAGCCAGAATCAACTACAGCAATATTTGGAAAGCCAATATGATCGTAAGGATCAACCGGAACCGATACCTGGTGTTGATTTATCATCATCAGTGTTAACCAACGTGGAAAAGCGCTATCTGCAATGGTTGATGGATGAACAGCGAGACATCTTTGCCAAGTCCAATGAAGAACTCCGAGATTGTAGTGTAGCTTTGCACGCAATTAATACGGGTTCTACATCACCTATTCGACAAAAAGTATACCCGGCTTCACATGTTATGCGACAGGAAATTGAGCGACAAATTCAACAGATGAAGGCCACGGGGGCTATTGAACCATCAAATAGTCCGTGGGCTAGTCCCGTAGTAATGGTGCATAAGAAAGATGGTACGTTACGTTTTTGTATTGACTATCGTAAAGTAAATGCTTTAATTGTAAAGGATGCGTTTCCGTTACCACGTACCAACGAACAATTAGAATCGTTACGTGGAACACGGTATTTTTCTACCATGGACTTGCAGTCAGGGTATTGGCAGATTCGTATGGACGAGGAGAGTAAACCTAAACGGCTTTCGTCACCCACGAAGGGTTATACGAATGGGATCGTACGCCGATTGGCTTAACCAAATCACCTGCTACGTTCCAGCGTACGATACAAACAGTATTGCTGGGATTACTGGGAATTAGTTGCCTGTGTTTCATTGACGATATAATTGTATTTTCGGCGACCTTTTGGCAACATCTATTCCATTTGCATCAAGTATGGCAGCGTTTACGCGAAACCGGCCTTAAGGTTAAGAGAAAGAAATGCCATTTTGCTCAGGAAAAAGCACAATTTCTTGGACATGTGGTTTCACGTGAGGGAATAAATACAGATCCTAGCAAAATCGAAAAGGTTCAGAAGTGCCCTAAGCCTACTTGTGTGAAAGAGGTACGAAATTTTCTTGGTCTTACCAACTATTGTCGACGGTTTGTACCAAACTATGCTACTGTTGCGGCACCGCTGTATGAAACTACCAAGGAACGTCCCAAACGAGTCAAGTTTTCTTCTGGATGGACGGAAGCGTGTGATGCGGCTTTTGAGCAGCTAAAGGAAGCGCCAACTACGACGCCCGTTTTAGCTTACCCCGATTACACAAGACCTTTCTTGTTCACGGATGCTATGGTGTGGGTAATGTATTGGAACAGGAAGACGAAAATGGTCGACTTCGTGTAATAGCTTATGGGGAAAAAGTTTTCACCTGCTCAAATGCATTATAGCATACCTGAATAAGAATGTTTGGCTATTGTCCGTGCGTTCAAAGAATACAGGCCATACTTCATTGGTAATTACGTTACGGTATATACGGATCATCAATGCTTGACGTATATACTGAACGGTCGTCGAAATTTGGATGGACTTACGGGCAGACTTTTTCGATGGACTATCAAATTGCAGGAATATTCATTTGAGGTAAAGTATATGCCAGGGCTTAAACTTACGAATGCCGATAGTATGAGCAGACCACCTTTACTACAAATTTCGAAGGAAGATATCGAAAAAGTGTATTCTTCTGCAGCCTATGAACGCGATGACGCTGTAGCTTATGCTGTAGATGCTGAAGTTACTGGTCAGGAGGCTCAAAGGACAGATCATCCTAGTCCCGATCAACCCGAAGTGGTGAATTTGCGACGCAATGTCGCTGATCAAGACTGGCCATGGTCGCAGGAACGAATTCTTAGGGAACAGCAATTGGATCCGGAAATCGAGGAAATTCGGGCTTTTAAACTTGCTAACGGTGAAGTAGCAGGGCTATCGAATGAACGCTACCGATGACTATGCCTAAATCAAGGAGATTTCTTTTTTCGGGACCAGTTACTTTTTCATCTACATTGGCGCCATCGACATCGGCGACGCGCTGTAGTATTCACGCAGCTGGTAGTGCCAAATGGGTTTAGGCAGGAGCTATTGCAGAGATATCATGAAAACTTTGCAGGCTATTTAGCTTGGGAGCGATCTTATCCTTTGATTTCGAAACATTATTACTGGCCAACTATAGCAGCGGATCTACATGTATTTATACGGGACTGCGTTGTCTGCAACTGTTACAATCCAGGCGGTAGTCGTAAAGTACCGTTACACCCAATTGCTATTCCATATGCACCATGGGAAACGGTAGGTGTGGATATTGTAGGACCACTACCGGCTACAGAAAACGGCAATAAATATATCATTTCCTGGATTGATTATTTAACGAAATGGCCTGAAGCGTTCCCTGTACCTGATACTACCACAAAATCCATTGTGACAACTTTTATTCAAGATGTCTCTAGTCGACATGGACATCCGAAAACTGTCATTGTAGATCGAGGTGCTGGCTTTATGGCAGAACACCATCAAAAAGCTCTAAGTTCGCGAGGGGTGAAACTCAATTTTGTAGTAGCGGATCATCAATCGAATGGCTTAGTTGAACGGTGGAATCAAACACTCATTTGGGTCTTACGCAAAATTGCGGATGAAAATCCGGATTGTTGGGATGAGTATATTCCGCTAGTTTATATGACGTATCGAATTACACCGCATATAGCCACTGGTCAGACACCTAATCGTATGAACTATGGCCGAGATATGGATTTGGCAGAGGAACCGCGACGATTACAAGTGCGATCGGATTCTGTACAAAAATACGTGCAGGATTTATACCAGGAATTACGAACAATTTGGATCGAGTGTAAAGAACAATTACAGAAAACACAAGAACAATATCGAGAACAATGCGATCGACGAATTTCAGCGAATCAAGCAGATATTGTCGAAGGCAGCTTAGTCTTCTTGCTTGAAAAAACTGCTCGTGGTCGGGAATTTCACCCAAAACTAGAACCGTTATTTCGTACTTTATATAGGGTAAAAAGGGTGGATGGTCATAACCTGGAGATTCGAGAAATAAACCAACCACGAGGTCGGGATTTACTAGTCCATAAGGATATGGTAAAATTGTATCTGGGTAATATAGAACAGTATTTGGGATACTTACGGGGTGAAATTCCCATAAACCCTAAAATTCGAGATCTTTGTAGGGTTTGTCGACAGGTAAATGCACCAAATAGAACTGGTAGAAATAAGCCGAGACGGTTAAATGAATGGGTCGCATGTGATGGACCTCATTCAGAAGTTCATTGGTTTCATATAGACTGTGTTGGACTAAGTAAATTGCCTCGGCGATAGAGCAATGGTTTTGCGCTGAGTGTAAATAAGGATGGAGTGGCAAAAGTTTCATACGTGCTAATTTGAACTAAATCACTAAATTTTGTATAATTGAGGTTCTGATAGAATTCCTTGGTCTAAGTAGAAAATTAGGTTTTCTTTATCTAGCACTTGAAACTGGTGTAACTGCAGACCTTGTGGCTTTATGATACACAAATAATAACTGTTCATAAATTGTGTACTTATGAGCAAAATTATATGAGCTATATTACTGTAGTAAATTGTAAATGGCAATTTGGTTGGAAAATTTTGGAATAGTGCGTAAAATAATTACATGATAATTATTAAGAAACTTATTTCGTTCGAACTAACCACTTTATACTAAAGGAAATCATGTTCTTTTGGATTCTGTACACGGAAAGATACAAGAAATCAATAAAAGCTCGTAAAAATTGACCTGAAATTTGTCACAATACGAAGATGATATAGTAAGAGGATATATATGAGTATTGTAATTTTAATTATATAAAAGTATCTGTAAAATCCGATGGATGCCTAGCTAATGAAAGGAAACGTATTGATGGAAAGTTTATGGTAAGCGAGCAAAAGATAGTATTGGTGATTATAATCGTGAAGTACATTGTTTTAGAATGGCAGAGCTTATCAACAAAACGATTGAGCAGCGAACACGAAGCCAAATCAAAATCATCGCCTACGCGCGTTTATTCTATCGGCGACTGGGGTTATGGTAATCTGCGTTCGAATGCAACCGCAGCTGGAAACGGCGCTAGCGCTATTACGGGAGTCTAGTTGGAACATTTTTGGATTGGACAGTGAAGCTTTCCAGCTTTCGCAATGGTTAAGGGATGTGAATGCCCAGGATATGCTAAATCGGGAAGAAGTTAGCATTGGCACCAGACTGGCGCAACGATATTCACGTAATCCTCGTTAAGGGCGCGTAGCACCATTCTTATCCGAACCATGGTTCAACGTTCGTAATATGACACGACTCGATGTTAAACAGGGTTTCGCAGCGACTATCCAGTTAGCGACACTGGAAGGCCTGGTAGTCTTCATCGATTTGATTGGGTTTCGACTCATAACGCCGAGCATTCTGCGTGAATTTCAAGAAGACCGCACGTTGTATATTATCACGTGGGCTGGTCATTGTGATCGGCACTATTTATCGCGTCTCGAATTTTTGCGTGGAAAAGCACCACTCGATGCTGACTGTTGGCTCGACCTTCAAGCGTTGAAAATGCAATACGAGCATGAACAATATGCACCGAAAAGTAATCGGTTGGATGAACAATTTCGGCATACATTATATCAAGAACGACCCGCTATGACGCCATGGGGTGATTTAGCCATGCGAGTTCTCGGAGATACGATACATGATTATTTTCCACCGCCGCCTAAGGAATATAAGAAAAAGGTGAAAGAATATCGCCGACTCGCTCCACGGAAACGCGTTCCCTATCGCGAGTTCATCGTTTTCGTGGCAATGGATGCGCTAGTGCCGGATCTAACCATTATGGCCGCAGAAGAACACTCTACGTTGGACCGCGGAATCAAAACAGTTGAAGGTGTACGGGATTGGATGAAAGATCTAGTCTGGACATTTCTGCCAATCGATTACTTCAAGGTCCCGCAAATAAAGTTTGATTTTCAAAAAGCGGACCAATATCCGGAGGTTGAAACTACGTTTATGCCGAAATATTTCGATTTGTGCCAACGAACATGTAAGGATTTTCCGGAACATCACGCGTATCCGATGATCTAGTTCGAGAACCGGATGAACTAGACGTCAAACATATGTATGTCGCGTTGGATACCTCAGAACGAATTCGTTTGGCTACAGTATTTTCGCAGTATCAACGTGTATGGAAAATGCCACGGCCTGATATCAATCTGCAAGGTATACCGTTGACCCCAGCAAAAAGCAAAATCGTTAGTGGATCATTGTGATATGGCGTAATCGAGGAACAACGACGCAAGCATTCGGGACCTGTACTGCTGTCTGATTATGCGCATCTTATGGAAAAAGAGAGAGAAGACGTTCGACGAAGAGAAGAACGAGTAACTTTTTCGGAGGAGTCAAGTCCTGGATTGGAAATCGTTGATGAAGTGATGGATCAACCTGATTTGGCTGCAAAAGGAAAGTTGTCTGAAAAAGAACCGGAGCAGTCAAAGTCAGCCGCGTCGCAGCCATCTTCGAAATCGACGTCAGTGAGCGAACCTCAACAGGGCGTTCCTGACCAATTAGCACCGCGATTATCAGGAGCGTTATCCCCAATATCGCAAGACGGCGACGAAGCTGCTAATCAAATCATAAGCACAAGTCGATTACACGAAGCTGTTGCAGCAGTGAATATCTACGACGACCCGACTCATGTCGAAGAAATACATGATCAACAGATACCACAGGTGGTATCCCAGCAAATGAGTCACATCGTTTCCACGGAAGATGTTGCGATGAAATCTTCTACAGATATGGATGATTCAACTTTTGTTGATCAATGGTTCGAAATCGACACAGTGCCTGCGGATTATCAAACTTATTTAGCGCCGACAGGTGGCACAGTACCCGGCTACGCCACTAGAGAGACGACCAGCAAATCCGAACGGCAACCAAGTCATGCAATAACACCATCGACAGTAGTCGTGCAACATCCATCGTTACCGTCGAACGATACTCCAAATGTAATTAGCTCGATACCTCAAATGATGGGGCCGTTGGGTACCTTTTCATTTACGGTTCCACCGCCAGCTATTACTCGGATAAACGCCATGGCGGCGACAGGATTGGCGAAGACTTCTAATTGGCCTATATCCAGTGCTTCAACTGGTTATCTTTCAGCTTTACAGTTTCCAACAGTTGCGACCACGTCCGTGGAAGCTACTGTACGCAGCTTTCCTGGTGCTCTTACTTCAGTAGATGTGTTATCATTAGCTGCGTCCGAGGCAAGACTATACCCTATGCGTTAGTACCATTGGCTTCTAGTGCTTGGGTACCACCGCCGGTACAACCAGCGGCGTCGGCATTACCAATCAATATCGTGGGTACTGTAACAACGGAGCAAACCCCAGAATCCGTCGGACGACTGGAAGCGGTTGCTCTAGGCCAGCTACCAGGGATCGATTTGAATCTGCAAAGAAATGGGTTGCAAGATTTTGTTGGCGAAATGGGTCAAAATGAACCACTATTTATTATTCGACGACAACGGGTTTGGCCGCCAGAAACCAATGAACGATGTCAAACTATAACTTGTCAGCGAATGACCATGTTCTGTTGTGCACATCGTCGCCTAGGCTTTTGTCGCAGACACATCAGTGAACATGGATGTCACAGTCAACCTACTGCTATTGGTCATTGTGCTTTTGGGCGATGGGTCTGGAGTAAAGCTAAGCATGTACTTCGTGATATCTGCATAGCTGTACCGTATATACAGTGTTCAAACCGCCGCAGATTGCTATGTCTGGATCATGCTGCTACAGACTGTTGCAATGGACAAGGCAATCATACGGGATTTTCGACAGCGTTGGAATTATCCATTCCGGTGCGGCGAATGCTGAACGACGATGGTCAACCGGAAATCCACGCGGGAACTCCGGAAATCGATAATATCGATATACCCATTAGTGGTACGTTTCGAGCCCGAAGACAGCAAGGTTTAACGCAAATTCGATTACAAGCTGATATGCCCGATTGCACACGACCTACTAGTTGGTCTATGCCAGGCAATGCCATTAAAACTATACCAGCAGTATGTCGAAGTAATGACGAGCAAACGATAAAGATTTAGCAGAATTGGTGCAGTTACAGCAAGTTAATGCTGTTAACGAACGCCGCGTCACCGAATTGGAACAATCCTTACAAAATTCACAAACTGCTCATACGCAAGCACAGCAGGACACGACACAATTGCAACGACAAACTCAAACGATGCAAATTAGTATAGATCAATATCGTATTCGTGTCGTCGCATTGGAGCAACGCATTCATGAACAAACTACGGAAATTGCTCGCTTGCACGTTCGACCGACTACTGCGGATATGTCGATTCAAACTGGCATGGTTCCGACGACAAGTGAACCGAAACAGAGAAAAGAAAGGCAACCACGGAAGGCGAAACCACGACGTCAATCTTCCTCGGAATCCAGTAGTGACACTACTTTTACGTTGAATTCTGAAGGACGTGATAGCGACGTACAACCAACTCCAAGGAAACAACGTACACATCCCAACGTTGCCATAGTGGGTAAACCGCTTGATCCAGTGGAACAGGCTAAGCAAATACTCGCTTGTGTCGAAGCGCTGCATCGATCGAAAGTCAAACGAGAGCGATCATCGATGCTACGTGAAAAGTCGCCAACTTCGTTACAACTTTTAGAAACCTTTCCGGTGATAGGTAAACCGTCGCGATTGAAGGTTACAATTGGAAACACGGAGCCGTTGCTGGTACTCCAACGAACCGCAACGCAAATGGGTGCTCGACCGCGTGCGCATGGATTTCACAAACCGTCTACATCAGCCCAATCACTGTCGGTAGAATACGATATCGTTCAGGAACCCGTTGGCGGAGGAGAACCTGTGATTGGAGCTAACCGTGTAGCTGTGCAAGATGCTGAGTGGATACACGATTATGAGAGCCAACCTGATTCGGAAGAACTTCGACCTGCACCGTTACTACCGTATTTGTTGCAATGCTACCAACTTACAAGCCCAATGCGTTTGTACGAACGGAAAACGGATATTTTAATCAATTGCGGGTACATTTTTATCAGTTGGTAGCTGAGTTACCGCAACCAACCAGAACGGTCGATTATATTCATGTCGTGGAACGTATATGACTTACCGCTTTCCAGTATTTTCGAACGAGACTGGTAAAAGCAGGCGCGAATCAAATCTTCCAAGTTATTTTACAAGTACTAGCCAGTCGTATCCGCTTCAACTTGTACCATAAAACGTTGAACAATACCGACATAATGCACCGTACTCCTTTTCCTATCCTGTTGCTTTTAAATTTCAGCGAAATGCAGCGACAGATGACGACTATAGAGCGACATCCGGGGAATGTCTACGGTTCCCGAATCCGAAGAAATGTAAGAGCATGGAATGCCCGATTTGGTTCAAATATGCAAGATGCGCTAGATACTGTTCGTAGAACGTTGGAAGAATTGGAGATACAAATTTGATTATTGAAAAATCCAGCTATGGAGCGGCATCCGAAAAGAAATCAATGGCTAAACGTTGCAAACCGCCGACGTGCGCGATTGGACCCCGGTTGGGAACAGCATCAGCGTCAATTCCATCGATTTTTTTGCAGCACAAGTAGATGTTACTGACAATCGAATGCGCCGCACGTATGCGGGATATCGATCATCTTTGCCGTATTTCGGGGCACCGCCATATCTTGCACCGGAACATTATCTACGACCGGTTGGGTATCAACAAGAACAAACTTGGCGTATTACACGAGGCGACTACGGTATTTTTACGTTTCTCGATCGTGTCTTACCAGAGATGCCAATTTCGGAATGGGGCACTTACAATCATATGTAAACCCTAACCTGTAATAGTACAGTAATAACTGTAATAGAACTAATAATTGGCCGATCGAGGTGCCTCCAACTCGACTTCATGAGTAAGACCATAACCCAGCAACAATTATTGATACTTTGTTATTGTCCGTGACTGTCGAACTATTTCAAAGAAACAACGACCAATTGTTGACAAATTCTGTAGATAACAAACAATGTGCCATTGACATTTTATGCCAAAGGAAGAACGAGAGAAATGCCATGCCAGTGATACTATATTTTCATATTGCTATACTGTACCAAATTATTTACGTAAGAGCTTGTTTTTTTATTTAGCAATACGGTGAGTTTCTATAGTCCCAAAACCAGAATAACTAAATCCTACTTTTATAAATGAACCAAATTGACTAACTTTCATTTTAACGACAAGTAATAGGAGCAATTTCACTCCAATCTTAACTTTCGTTTATTAGATTTTATTGTGGACAGATTTCACGAGGCATTCAATCGCGTTTTAAAACTCGAATAACTTTTCTTATAATTTTTCGGATGATCCATATTCACAGTTTTCACAAATTAATTTTACAGTATTTTGGATATCTTATTTCAGGAAAAATTCTACGTTTCATTAATAGGAGTTAACAGACCACTATTTCGGCAAATCTTTTGTCATGTTACTATTGCAAATTTCAATTTTTAGCTACCTCGACATCAATATGTTGTGTTTTCAATACAGGGATGTATTACTTATTACGCTTTATTTTTTAATGTAACTTTGCTAGTTTGATATGTGATAATATAGTATAGCTTAAGCTCGCATAGAAAATCACCAATTAATTCCAGGCTGAATTTTAAAACCATAAAAAGGATAAACCATTGTTAGGATACAATTTAATTCCAACACTGGGAATTTCGAAAAATTACTCCATCAATTTTTGGCTATTAGAATTCTATTAAACACCAAATTTAATCATACGGTTTCTTTAATCGGTATTTCGAACAAAAACGGTGATTCTGAAACTTCTCACTTACGGAACCTAGTTGGTATTGTTTTCATATTTAGTATTTTTATTAACATAAGTCGAAACTATATACGGTGTATGTTAATCTTGCTCAGTATTATATCCTTTTGTCATAATATTTTAAGTCATTGTATCAACATTTTGTATAGATAATGTTGCTATAAACTGATTCTAACTAAACCAACGGGTATAATATAATCTTTCCCATTCCTATTCTTTTATTAGAAAATGAAAAACCTAAAAATACAAGTTTAACCTGCTCCCTAGAACATATACTCGACGGGGACGTTGAGGAGTCGGGTCCGGGGTATGTCAACTTTTGGGCAGGTTCCACCATGTATTTTCCCTCCCTAGAAACCCTATATCACTAATTCGGACTTTATCCTTAAAAATTGTAATGAACTAATACTCCTCCCCAGGAGAGATATCGATTCTCCCAGAGGCGTGACTCCTATAACTTCTCTTGCCAGGACATTTTCTACTATTTTGGGCGTGCGGAATCCTTGTTTTCCTTTATTTGGGTTAAATGGTTCCTTAATTATAACCTACAAGCTAAAATGTACAATTTCACACCTTTCCATATCTCTATGTGAGGAAAAAATTATTTCCAACTTGTGCCTCTTAGGATATCGGATCAAAGGGGGCTATACTAGCACGGACGGAACGGCACTCGGCCACACCTCGGGTAACCGTCCCATTTTACTTTCGTTCTGGGACATATTATCTCTTAGATGTGACCCGGAAACTATGATTTCTCAAATTTCTTTATTTTTGCCTAAATAATATATATTTTGTTCTAACTAACATCTATTCTACCAGCGGGGTGTATTATATTCCATCCTCGGTAAGGCGACACCTATGTCCACTTAGGTGGGCTACTTATTTACCCCTATCTGGTGATACCTTACCTTTATACCCTGACATTATACTTGATTTTACCTAAAAATCCACTTTTTCACTTTATTAGTGAAATTATAAATATACTGGGGTTTCATCAAGTGGAGACAAATTCTATCCTAGGGTGGGACTACATTTCATCTTTTCCCTATGTTAAGAACACCGTAATTGTCCCATTTCTCTATTTTTCCTAACTTTGGGGTTCGCGTAATTCCTACTATCTTTCCCCAAATTCCATACATCAATATTTGGCTTTCCCTAACCTTATACGATTTATCGAGCCTTTGGAACTATTCACTGGGGTCCTAATAATCTATTTTTTGGAAATCTACGTAATCCCCGCAAAACACCCCCAAATCACCCTTTTTCCGAACCTAAAATTCCCCAAAATTCGCTGAAAAATATATATATACATTACAATACAATAATAAATATTATTACTAATAAAATTCGTTTGAATGCAACATCTGCGCATGCGCAGTAAAATATATGCGCATGCGCCAGCAGCCATTGTGGCAGTTGGTATATACTTTTCGACGACTTTCGACGACGTTTTTGTATTAATTACGTGCTCCTGTTTTTCTTTTCATATGTAGTTTACTTATGTTTTCTCGATTACTGTTTTCGTGTTTTGAATTGTTTTGCTGATAATACTTGCTATTATACTTTGATAACTGTACTATATTATTACTTAATTGCTAATTTACTATCCTACTCTGGTTACTATATATATTTCTTAATATTCATGTTAATATTATTATCAGTGATTTAATTAATACTTCCGTTTTTTTCTGTTTTCTCTATAAAAGTCTTGTAATTTCGGATAAAGGAAATATTCCAAGGTTCCCTCTGCTGTGACGCGTCTGAAATATTCCCGACATTTAGGCATGCTCTGATGCACATAGTGACATATCTCCCTACCTATGTGCCCATTAATCTGTTCATATACCAGTATCCTTACATATAGGTTGAAATATAGAGTGGCGTAACAGGAGGTTATCCACTTTTCTAGATCCTGCCGTGGACGTGGGATGACTAGGCATAGTAAGACCTAGTATATGGTAAGGCAGACCAGAAAGAGGGCAGCCCATCTCCGTAACGGGAACCTCTAGGTGGAATTGGTCTTTCACCTTTTCCGGGACCATTTTACCACCCGTTGGATTCCAGGCTGCCACAACATGGGCTGCCCTATCGTCGAAGGCTGTGCATTGCCAGCATACTCTAGGGTGGGGCATAGTTACCGGAACTATGTCTTCGCGCAAGCCTCGCCTAGGGGTTGCCCAATGCACAGGCCGGGGAAATTTTACGCTTAGGGGGCTTGGCGAATGGGCCAACACCCACGTTCTATTTAGGGGAAATCCTGTGTCACTTGTCCCACTAACACTAACCCATAAAATTCGTAGTTCTTTTCAGATCCCCGAAGTCTACGAACCGTACAGGTAAAGTTACGATCTTAGGTGCATGTATCCTATAATACATGGTTACTACGAACCCATCTCATTTTCAGGAAATCCCAAAACTCGACATAAAAATTGTTACCATGACGTACGAGCTATATTGTTAGATACTCGAACCATATTGATGCCATTATTGTCATTGGTTATTGTTTCCATACCCCAGGTGCATAATGCCGGGGCTGTTAAGTTTCATGCATATTGTGTTGAATGCTAACATTGTTATTTTGTATTTTCCAAACTTTCAAGCTAACATCCTGTATTAAAATTTTATGACAAAACTTGTGTTATTGACCTAACTAGGTCTGAGCCGATCATAGGTTTCTGTAGTTCTGTTAGTTCACGGAAAGATGCTGGTCACCTATAGAGATGCAGTTATTCTCTCCTACGCTAGAACTAGCCTATCCCTAGGGTCTTATTTTTCCGAGCTTCAAAGGTGCTGGGCTCTCATAAGACATCATTATTTCACCACTAGGGTTAGCGCTTTGGTACGAATACATTACCAGGGTATATTGCGGTTGCACTAGCTGTTATTTAATTTTAGACGACTTGTATATAGCAATAGTCTTCGTGTTCTGGTGCAATTTCACATCATTTCCTACTGATATTACACTCGAAACAGGTAACACGCAGATTTTTTATTCATTGGTTGCTACCCAAATGGAGTCAGGGACATGACAAAGTGTATATTTATGTAGCTTATCAACTTTAGTCCCAATGGATATAAATTCTTCCTCTAGCTTCCTACCCTGTCTTAACTCGGGCCGTTTCGCTGAGTTAAGACAGAGCTTGGACGCCTTCAGCGCTAATGCAGCTCACTACTACCTTGGCACCGTCTAGTTCTCAGTAATGACTGAAAGTATGGGCAACATTTTTCAGTTGCTGTCTTCCAAAATTTATATAGACATTCTAGTTAATCAAAACTACTGGCTGTTACTCGAACACCTTTTCATGGTGATATTTTTAAATGAATTTTTCGATATGGAAGATTAGGAATTTATATTTCGAGCACGTTTCGACACAAACTTAAATTAAGCTGTTCACTGGCCTACTCGGGCACTTAGTGGCAGTATAAAATTCTATAAATAATTTCGGATCAAATTTTCTAAGAACTCCTATTCTGACTCCTGCGCCAGCCTACACGGGCACGGCAGGTGGTCTGAAAATTATATGCAAAATCTTAGAACAAATTATTGAGACGCTGCAGACTTGCTACTCGAGCTCGCTGCAGTTTAACAATGAGTATGATCTGAACTCCTAGTTGGCATTTGTAAAACTATAACACTTATTTCTCTTTTCAGTTAAATAAACTTCATATAATGTTTTACTCCCTAAAACCATGTATAGGCAACTAAACATTTTCTAAAATTCACATGTCACACAAAGTTCCAATGTACAATCAAAATCTACTTTTTCTAAAATTATTTTCAATTCAACCTAATACCAAGGCTCGTTATGCGAACTCGCCACAGGTATATATAAGCGTGGATGGCATCATTACTCGACTTCGCCAACGCTGACCAAATTACTTAAGTTTAGTTCTAAATTCAACTAGACCCATCCTTTAAACTTTTCTAGTATCAAAATTCATTACCCAAGGCTAATTTCTCGAACTCGCCGGGGTACAGTCATATTTAGCGCGGATATTCGATTCCACTAACTAAATTTAATTTTGTACCAGATAAATTATTTCAAATTCGCTCTGGCGCAAGGGCGCCGAGTACACAGAATCAAGCCAAGCTAAATTTCCAACTCTTGTCTAAGTAATCTTACCTTTCCCTAATTTACTCAACACTTTTAAACCACAAATGGTTCAATCCATGTAGTACATAAGTTGCAGTGTTAATCCGTTTGAGTCAGTTAGACAGTGGTCTAAAATTAACTTACTTACGTCACACGGCCAATCCAGCTTACTTTGTAAACTGTTATATGACCCTGACCTAATCTTGATATCCCTGCCCGGGACAATGACATGTCTACCACTTGGAACTCGCGCAACTCTCATCCCGTGATAAAGGGTATCTCCGACAGCTGGTAGACCGGTCCATTCCCTTTGGTGGCTCTGTTCCCCTTATTCTTGACTTTACTTATATTTATTTTTGGGTAATTCTCGAACTCGCTCTGCTTCCTCCCCTTTCCCTTTGACCACCATTGGAGATGTCGGTTACGTTTTGGTAGGAAACGTGCCGCGGAGAAGGCCGAAAAGCTCACAGCTAGTTTCAACATGGAAATCCACGAACTTTGAATTTTACATTGGAATATATAGATTAAATATTATCTCAACTCAGTTAGGCATTCGCTCAAATCGAACTGGCTAAGGTTGATAATGTAGTTCTTATAAAGTAAAATTTACCAAGGTTTTTTTGCAGTGTTCCAGTGAAAAGGAAGTTTAACCATCTCCCAATGGTATTAGCCGATGAGAAGTCTTACCACCTACGAGAAGTAAAAAATGACTCGTCAGACCAGGATTTTATTTCAGACAGAGGCAACTATAATTGCCATCTTTATTGGAACCCACTGTCAGCCTTTGGTTAAGCTGTTTTTCTATTAATCCACAAGTTTATTCAAATAACCTCTATTACCACAACGTATAAAGTCTACTACTGACAAACACTTTTTCGGTTATTGTAACAAACTAGTCAAGAAACGATTTCAGATTAACAGACGAACGTTGATCAAACTGAGTTAGTTATTATCGACGAAGCTACTCAGAAGGTCAGGAGGCAATCAATGAAATATCTTAGAGCACTATTATGCGCTAAAATCACACAACTTAGTCAAAAAATTTGTGTTATTTCTTGTATATTATTTTATATTTGACACCACGAAAGAATATATGTTAAGACGACCATGATAATTGTAGATATAAGAAAATGTCCACAGAATTGGAATTGATACTAAAACTCACTCAAAAGGAACCGTACATTGTCAAACGATCAAAGCCCAAATTCCAGAAAAAATAACCTAACCTTCGATGTTTTCACTGTAACTGGTTGTCACTGGAACAGTAGGTGATGTGGATGGAATGTGTGAGGATGCTGTTGTCGGAAAGTGCGTTGTCGTCGGAGCGACGGTTGTTGTTGGCACATGAGTTGTAGTCGGCTGTATTGTAGTTGTCGGAACGTGCGTTGTCGTCGGAGCGACGGTTGTTGTTGGCACATGAGTTGTAGTCGGCTGTATTGTAGTTGTCGGAACGTGCGTTGTCGTCGGAGCGACGGTTGTTGTTGGCACATAAGTTGTAGTCGGCTGTATTGTAGTTGTCGGAAAGTGCGTTGTCGTCGGAGCGACGGTTGTTGTGGGCACATGTGTTGTAGTCGGCGGTAACGTAGTTGTCGGTGTGGCGGTAGTTGTTGGAATGCTTGTAGTTGTCGGGGCTTCTGTTGTTGGACCTGTCGTCGTAGTTGGCTGTTCTAAACACCATCTGATGTATTATCACACGATTTTGATACAAATAAACATGTCCAAAGTGAACTCAGGTGATCATTCAACAAAGGTTTCCCTGGCAAAGCAGTCCAACAATTAGTGCTGGTGTCATAAAATAGTTCGTGTAAAACGGACAATTTTGTGTATGCAGTAGCAGTTTACAAGAAGCAAAAATTCTTCAATGGTTGTGATATGATAAATTCAATTTCTTGCAAACGGTTGCTTTAGCCTTTTGTCTTAATGACTCCTTGTTTGACCCTAATATCTCAAACAGATAGCTGTAACGTAGCTTTGTATTTGATAGCTGATGAAGACAAAAACCTCTAACACCTACCCGTGAAAGACTCAAATGTCTTAAAATTAGGCATAACAAAATTTTGTCTCTAAATGCCGTTTTGTTTCTTGCAGCCATCCATAAAATACAAATGTTTCTCGCTGTCTTCCTATCCATTAGAATTTTAAACATTTAAAGGTTGGTCATAAGAAACGTTTGTATATTATAGCTGACTGCAAGAGACCAGAGGTTCAAAAATCTATTACGGCTTCTCGTTACGAATCAGTTACGACGCTCCAAAATGTGTTACGATTAAAGGCAAAGCAGCCGTTCGCAAGAAGCTAAAATAAAACGATCGATTAGGGATTTCAGTTTCTTGCAAGCGGCTATTAGAGGCAAAAAGGTCTGCTTGTTGGAAGCATCACTGTATGAAACCTGAATAACTCGCGAACGAATAAACTTTGCGCACGTGTGACAAGACTACATCGTATACCAATAATAACGTATTAAAAAGTTTCATCCACTGATTTCACACATGTAAATGATTTTGTAAAGACGACAAGTATACCGCACTACAAAAGACGCCATATTGCAGGAAACGATCACCGGAAACACCTGCGTGAAACTACAAATGAAAAGATCATTATTTGGATTCCACCAATTGGAAAACTTCAAATCAGATTATTACATGAAGTTGTTCACCTATTATATTTAGGAATCTGATTAAAAAAAATTGCGATCCGCATTTATTGCGAATCAAAACCTTCAAGATAGAAAGCGATATGCACTGCAGCGGGCGGGCTGTTGCGGCATCCAGGCTCAGTCAAGGTATTCCAATGACGCCGAATGAAAGTACGGCCGCTATGCAAAATAAATATTGGGAGTAGACAAAACAGGAGACAGCAAGGCAGGGTCATCCTGTTTTGCGACATATGATGGATTTTACTAAGAAATAATCTTTTGCACCAGGGTATCTTCCTATAGCGTTCCCTAGCCATGTTTTCCCAGTGGCCCAAGTACCCTAGGGACGTTACATTGTAACCATAGGAAAAATAATAACACAGAGCGGAGAATTCAAGAGCAGCAGCCCACCGACTTAGGCTTCCGCTTAGTGTTTGTCTCATAGATGGGTATAAGCTAGGCTTAGTATATCGAGAACGGCGTGGTCTACATATTATTTACGCCACTGATGGTTTGTTTGACTAAAAGAAGAGTTAACGAATTATCTCACTTAGTCGCCTTAAGCCATTTTACACGATCAATTGAGTTCGAGAAAGACTTACCGTGGTCTAGGCTGGCGCCACTCCCTTCGTATCCATATTCTTGTTTCCATTCGGTTTGTTGTCGGAAATACGAACGAGCCTCTTCCTCTAATCAACTTCGATCCATTTTACACGATCAATTGAGTTCGAGAAAGACTTATCGTGGTCTAGGCTGGCGCCACTCCCTTCGTATCCATATTCTTGTTTCCATTCGGTTTGTTGTCCGAAATACGCACGAGCCTCTTCCTCTAATCAACTTCGTTCCATTTTACACGATAAATTGAGTTCGAGAAAGACTTATCGTGGTCTAGGCTGGCGCCACTCCCTTCGTATCCATATTCTTGTTTCCATTCGGTTTGTTGTCGGAAATACGCACGAGCCTCTTCTTCTAATCAACTTCGTTCCATTTTACACGATCAGTTGAGTTCGAGAAAGACTTACTGTGGTCTAGGCTGGCGCCACTCCCTTCGTATCCATATTCTTGTTTCCATTCGGTTTGTTGTCCGAAATACGCACGAGCCTCTTCCTCTAATCAACTTCGTTCCATTTTACACGATCAATTGAGTTCGAGAAAGACTTATCGTGGTCTAGGCTGGCGCCACTCCCTTCGTATCCATATTCTTGTTTCCATTCGGTTTGTTGTCGGAAATACGAACGAGCCTCTTCCTCTAATCAACTTCGATCCATTTTACACGATCAATTGAGTTCGAGAAAGACTTATCGTGGTCTAGGCTGGCGCCACTCCCTTCGTATCCATATTCTTGTTTCCATTCGGTTTGTTGTCCGAAATACGCACGAGCCTCTTCCTCTAATCAACTTCGTTCCATTTTACACGATAAATTGAGTTCGAGAAAGACTTATCGTGGTCTAGGCTGGCGCCACTCCCTTCGTATCCATATTCTTGTTTCCATTCGGTTTGTTGTCGGAAATACGCACGAGCCTCTTCTTCTAATCAACTTCGTTCCATTTTACACGATCAGTTGAGTTTGAGAAAGACTTACTGTGGTCTAGGCTGGCGCCACTCCCTTCGTATCCATATTCTTGTTTCCATTCGGTTTGTTGTCCGAAATACGTACGAGCCTCTTCCTCTAATCAACTTCGATCCATTTTACACGATCAATTGAGTTCGAGAAAGACTTATCGTGGTCTAGGCTGGCGCCACTCCCTTCGTATCCATATTCTTGTTTCCATTCGGTTTGTTGTCCGAAATACGCACGAGCCTCTACCTCTAATCAACTTCGTTCCATTTTACACGATCAATTGAGTTCGAGAAAGAGTTACCGTGGTCTAGGCTGGCGCCACTCCCTTCGTATCCATATTCTTGTTTCCATTCGGTTTGTTGTCCGAAATACGCACGAGCCTCTTCCTCTAATCAACTTCGATCCATTTTACACGATCAATTGAGTTCGAGAAAGACTTACCGTGGTCTTGGCTGGCGCCACTCCCTTCGTATCCATATTCTTGTTTCCATTCGGTTTGTTGTCGGAAATACGAACGAGCCTCTTCCTCTAATCAACTTCGATCCATTTTACACGATCAATTGAGTTCGAGAAAGACTTACCGTGGTCTAGGCTGGCGCCACTCCCTTCGTATCCATATTCTTGTTTCCATTCGGTTTGTTGTCGGAAATACGAACGAGCCTCTTCTTCTAATCAACTTCGTTCCATTTTACACGATCAGTTGAGTTCGAGAAAGACTTACTGTGGTCTAGGCTGGCGCCACTCCATTCGTATCCATATTGTTGTTTCCATTCGGTTTGTTGTCGGAATTACGAACGAGCCTCTTCTTCTAATCAACAACTTCGTTCCATTTTACACGATCAGTTGAGTTCGAGAAAGACTTACTGTGGTCTAGGCTGGCGCCACTCCCTTCGTATCTATATTCTTGTTTCCATTCGGTTTGTTGTCCGAAATACGCACGAGCCTCTTCCTCTAATCAACTTCGATCCATTTTACACGATCAATTGAGTTCGAGAAAGACTTACCGTGGTCTTGGCTGGCGCCACTCCCTTCGTATCCATATTCTTGTTTCCATTCGGTTTGTTGTCGGAAATACGAACGAGCCTCTTCCTCTAATCAACTTCGATCCATTTTACACGATCAATTGAGTTCGAGAAAGACTTACCGTGGTCTAGGCTGGCGCCACTCCCTTCGTATCCATATTCTTGTTTCCATTCGGTTTGTTGTCGGAAATACGAACGAGCCTCTTCTTCTAATCAACTTCGTTCCATTTTACACGATCAGTTGAGTTCGAGAAAGACTTACTGTGGTCTAGGCTGGCGCCACTCCATTCGTATCCATATTGTTGTTTCCATTCGGTTTGTTGTCGGAATTTACGAACGAGCCTCTTCTTCTAATCAACAACTTCGTTCCATTTTACACGATCAGTTGAGTTCGAGAAAGACTTACTGTGGTCTAGGCTGGCGCCACTCCCTTCGTATCCATATTCTTGTTTCCATTCGGTTTGTTGTCCGAAATACGCACGAGCCTCTTCCTCTAATCAACTTCGTTCCATTTTACACGATCAATTGAGTTCGACAAAAGCCTTACCGTGGTCTAGGCTGGCGCCACTCCCTTCGTATCCATATTCTTGTTTCCATTCGGCTTGTTGTCCGAAATACGCACGAGCCTCTTCCTCTAAAATGAGCATATATTTTGTGAAAACACAAGCACTGCAGCCAGGGGCGGATCAAATGGGGAGAGGAAGCAGTGGTGGCGACCCCATGGCATAGCAGGCCTACCACTCAGCTGAATGCTAGTAAATATGATTTTATTATTACATAACTATTAGCAAATAAGAGTGGTAATAATTTTGAGTCTCGGACGTTGTCGATGAATCACCTGCAAAATAGGCGTTCGATTTGCAGTACATTCGATTACGGCACTCGGCGCTCTTAAATTGGCTACCAAATACAGCGTATGAATATGCATCGCAGTATCGTATTATAACATATAGAGAGAGTATACTACGCAATATCGAATAATGACAATAACAATATCAATTTGCACTATAAAGACCTTAAATAGTTGGTGGAGAAACCTAGTGGGCGCAGACAAGGAGAGCAGCATCCGTGTCCCCCTGAAACAGGACAGAAAAGCCGATACCTATATTTATGTGGGAATGGTACGTTTTGGCAGTGCCTCCTGGCACATTTCGGGTCCCTCCATGCAAAAATTTCTGGCTACGCCCCCGTGGAGAGTCCTATGACTGTATTTGATAGGGATCAGCTATATGATGTCCTGGTTGAGGAGAAGCATGGAACATGGAACAATCTGTTTTCAATTGAAGAAACTAATGCGGCGTTTAAGTTATAAAGGACTCCCCATGTGAAAGTTTTGTCCCCCAATGTTCGAGACCACACCATCCAGTGGTATACGGTATATACCTACACTATGTAATGAAAAAGATGGTGTATGAGACACCATTAACGTAGCTATAGTGTCTTTTTTACTGACAGTGTCAAGGACACCATACACAAACCCATTTATATATTGCTTGTAAATAACAGTATAGTGTAGCTAACACCATATAAATTTTATGGTGTAGTCCACACTATACTATTATCGACCCTACACTACCTATATATACTATCTCAAAATACCGTCACAAACACCATGGTGTCCAGACGCCATAGAATTGATGGTGGAAGAGACACCCACGGTGGATAAAACTTTAACATGGGGGTCCTTTATAAATTAAACGCTGCATAAATTAGCATTGAATTTTATAAAGAATTTGGAATAAAAGCATAACAAATGTGTCAGTGGCGGATGGGTAAATCACTCGCAGTTTAAGCGTATAGTCGTGGGTTGTATCCTTGGTTATGATGTGCTGTTTGACCTTGTTCCAATTTTTCCAGGTTTTTCATTGCCAGCATAACTGAAAAAAAATAGTTCTTATAACTAGCCCGATGCTCGCTGTACTCACTAACCACAGGCGCATATATTAACCGACATGGCTAGGAATTCGAAAAACGTTGGCTGTTGTATTCGACTAAGCACTGAATCACGAAATAATAGTATTCAATGATTTCCCTTCTCTACGGTCATATCAGTCTTTAAGTCTTAGCAGAGTAAGCAAATGTTATCAGATATGTCTTCCTTTCATATTAATGCGGCAATGTCCGAGTGGATCAGTGGTGATCCTAATTACCAGCCATTTAATACCAAATTACCTTTTCTCGTCAAATCATCATACCCAAGTTTTCGTTTTTAGCAATTTTGTCACAACACTCTTATCACATTGCCTTCTCTTTTAAGACTGTGTCGTACCATGGATGTTTTAATTTAGTCTCAACCTGCACCATCGCGTTCTTTTGGCAAATGAACTGATGGCAGTTTTCAATCTTAGCACGCTGTAGAACCGTAACTTAAGAGAGGTTCCATGCTTATGCTAGCAGAATAGACGTAACTGCGACGTTCCGAAAACCTAAGTTTCACACCAAAATATGAAACATATTGCAATGGATTTATCTCTGATGGATTGATGTAACGTGTTGAAGATGTAAACTGCTGTGTAGCATTTCGTTTAAAAAACACAGTCAGACTCGTTTCGCAACTGCTATGTTCTCGGCGGCTGAACTTGTTAATCTCTGCTTTGCAACTAGTTAAACCAAAGATATTGAGCGATTGAAGCTTAACAAACAGTTTCCTGGTTTGAATAATTCAGTGGTGGATCCGGTACTACAGACACGCGGCATCAACGTGAAAGGATTATTGAACATGGAAACGCAAATGTTAGAGCACGAAACTGTATTTATTCCAATAAACCAACTGCATTCTTGCAATTATCATATTTATGGTCTTGTACAATTTTATCGTATTTTGTTTCCAGCTTTAAGCCTGACTCAACTATGAGGGCCACATTAATTTGCTTTACTGAAATTCAGTTGCCACATCCAGCATTCCACTGGAAGTCTTTCACAACATTTTCCTATAAAAAATTATCCCATTACAGCAGGGACAATTTACTGAATAGTTCAAAAGTGTGGCGTTTTACAGCGTTTCTCATTATTGTAAAGTGCTCGGTTCCACGTACCAAATCGAGTATCGCAGTTTTAAATTGTCATGTTTTAAATCAGTGTTATCGCTCAAAGCTAATTGTGCTAACCAAGCGTTCCTAGTATTTCTTCATTGTTAAACACCGACAACATTTGTAAGTGCCCAACCATATGGAATCTCTATACCGATCCGATGCAATATGTCCCCAGCGCCAAGCAAGGACGTACCATGCGTGCCCGATCCCGATGACAGAATAGCGAATTATGTTCGGCCGGTGGGGTTAGTCTGCGCCCAAATCATGTGCCCCCGTGCGGCAAACCCACGTTGTGGCCGAAGACTGGTCACATTTCGTGTTCCCATCCTCTGTTGCAGCGACAAAGATGGCGTCTAAACGGAAATGAGATTAGAAACGGTCAATAAGCCCCATCCATTTTCTCGCTGAAACAATTTGGCTGTGCTAAAGGTTCGATTAATCTCCAACATTATTAATGCAATGCAGGCAACCGTGTGGGTGTTGTCAAAATGTTACAATGCTTCCGCTCGCTATTTACCTGTCGCGTCTCGCAAATACAACTTGTTGTAGAGTCTTTCGCACACCTTGGCTTTCATCGTTGCCGCGTCCACAGCGATGATTTGATACTGCCCAATCACGTTTCCGTTGTACATGCAGTCTGAAACAGCGACCACAGTGCTTCTATAGACCAATGGTTCAACTGCACTCAGTATATATTTACGTTTGACATATCCCATTTTTGTAGACCCGATGCGTGCACACCATTAGTTTCGGACGTTGTTGTCGTATGCACTGCGGTAGAGTGCTGGACTTAACCATCCACATCCTAGTCTGAAAGTTAAAGACCGCCCCATCCAGATCAGAAATGGTTGCAAACTTAGATGTATCTATTTATTTGTAGGCTGATGACATTTGTAACTGTTACAGAAAAGCTGACAAGTTGTCTGGGATGTGCAAAGCTACGATGAATTACACGTATTGCGGACTGTTTATGAATACCCACTTTACCCTAAAACACGACCTGGTCAAAAAACGCTAACAACGGATATAGGTTGCTCTCTCAATCATAGGTCTAGAAGCTCCGTCGGCTTAGGTTGCGTAAATTACTCCTGACCGGTGAGGGAGAAAGAATATTTAATTCTTACAAGTTCACTACTCCTGACCGGTGAGGGAGAAAGAATATTTAATTCTTACAAGTTCACTACTCCTGACCGGGGAGGGAGAAAGAATATTTAATTCTTACAAGTTCACTACTCCTGACCGGTGAGGGAGAAAGAATATTTAATTCTTACAAGTTCACTACTCCTGACCGGGGAGGGAGATAGAATATTTAATTCTTACAAGTTCACTACTCCTGACAGGGGAGGGAGATAGAATATTTAATTCTTACAAGTTCACTACTCCTGACCGGGGAGGGAGATAGAATATTTAATTCTTACAAGTTCACTACTCCTGACCGGGGAGGGAGATAGAATATTTAATTCTTACAAGTTCACTACTCCTGACCGGGGAGGAGATAAAATATTAAATTCTTACAAGTTCACTCTCCTAACAAGGGAGATAGAATATTTAATTCTTACAAGTTCACTACTCCTGACCGGGGTGGGAGATATTATTTTTAATTCTTACCAGTTCACTACTCCTGACCGGGGAGGGTGTTAGAATATTTAATTCTTACAAGTTCACTACTCCTCAACCGAGGAGATCGAATCGGAAAAAAAAAAAAAAAAAAAAAAAAAAAAAAAAGGGATCTTAATTCTTACTAGTTCACTACTCCTGACAGGGAGGGAGATAGAATATTTAATTCTTACAAGTTCACTCACCTCCTGACCGGGGAGGAAGATCTAATATTTTAATTCTTACAAGTTCACTCCTGACCGGGGAGGAGATAAAGTGTCCCATTCTTACAAGTTCACTACTCCTGACCGGGAGAGGGAAGATAGAAATATTAATTCTTACAAGTTCACTACTCCTGACCGGGGGGGGGGGAGACTAGAATATTTAATTCTTACAAGTTCACTACTCCTACACAGGGGAGGGAGATACAATATTTAGATTTTTACAAGTTAACTACTCCTGACCGGGGAGGGGAGATTGGAAAATATTTAGCTACAAGTTCACTACTCCCTGACCGAGAAAGAATCAATATTTAATTCTTACAGAGTTCAGCTACTCCTGACCGGGGAGGGAGATAGAATATTTAATTCTTACAGAGTTCACTACTCCTGACCGGGGAGAAAGAAGAATAGAATATTAATTCTTACAAGTTCACTACTCCTGACCAGGAGTCAAGAATCAATATTTAAATTCTTACAAGTTCACTACTCCTGACTGGGGAGAGAACTAGAATATTTAATTCTTACAAGTTCACTACTAGTCCCACCGTAGATTACACACAGCTACGACAATGCGAACACCAAGAGATATATAGCTTTGTAAGCTTAATCAAAGACCTAATATATAGCACTTATAATGAAGACAGTTTATTTCCACACTACAATAAGTTACAATTTTTACACAAACGTTTAAACAAATAAACGGCTGAACCGTACTCACCCTGATTGCGCAGCTTCTGAGGAAGACTGAGGCCCTGAT
>JASANE010024096.1:0-23655 GCA_030248225.1 Trileptium ribeirensis | reverse complement strand
TGCGGTTCCGGCAAAAAGCAAAAACCATACCGGAACCGAAATTGTGGTTTAAAAATTTCAACATTTTGCTTTATCTGTGGTCCAAACGTGTAGTATAAGTATACACAATGATTAAATTCCAAGACAACCAAACAAAAGAAAAGATGCCCTGTAAAACGTAAGTAGGACACATAATTTCAGTAGGAATTTTTCATCTTTACCATGCAGAAGTTTGGTAAAAAAAATCCCAAGTCGATGCTTGTAGCAGCTACTTTACCCATTCAAAAGCCTGCAGTGTATGTTAGAATTAAAACGGTCCAGCTCGGTAACAGAGTATGGATTATTTAGAAGTACTTAGCTGTAAGTTTGGCTAACATAAATTGCGTCAAGCACCAGGACACTTGTAAACTTCGTAAATTAGTCTACAGAGTGAAGCAACATATGTGCAACGCGGTCAGAAACTACATTCTTGGTAATAAACTGTATTTATTGAAACGAGCAGTATCACAGTTTGTTTCATTTATACCATTTTGATCGGAAACTCATCATCATTATCCAGCTGAGGGCACTGGTTAACCAACGCTAGCCTAAACATTTTCTCTGACCACTCACCACAAAATTATTGTATACCTTCATTTAGAACCATATAAACCAATTTCAAGTTTCCTACGGAATAAAATGTAACAAACGTATGTCCAGTAAAGGGGGTTTGGAGACAGAGCGAAACTGTTTAGTTGTTTACTCCATGCCTTAGAAGCACATTCAGTTTCACGCAATGTACTCAAGGCCGTATAGTTGAAGGCAATTTTTTGCTCTTGGTGTCCAAAAAGCGACTGATCGATAAATAAATAGCTTCCTTATTCTCTTCAAAATTCCAGAGAGGTAATCTTGTCATCGCAATACATTAAGTTTAATGTAAAAGTAATTTTACTACATTTCAAATCCACTGTGCTTTCATTACTTCTTTCATCTGTTTTATTATATATATAAGTTTGAGTTACTTATTATTTTTTATGAAAATAAATATTAGTGTCGAAAACCGGCAAACGTGGGAACGTTGAACTCCTTCGGGCCCTTAACTTTACTCTTGAGCCCACAACCATATTTGTTCTTATTTCCGGTTTTGTGTCATACCGATTTTATTTCTTTCGTACATGTACCGACATGCATCTTCCACCACGCTTTTTCATTCATTCATTCATTATTTCTTCTTTTCACTTTCTTCTTTCCGCTCAGCATATTTTATTTTTTCTTTTTGCCAGGGGAGTTCTTCCGATTTGGGAACCCCCAAAATAAAATTTTTGCCGAAAATGTAATGATTAAACACGTATATATATATAAGTACAAATTATGACAAATAATTGTTTTTCTTTCTATTTATTAACAGTTCTTCCGGTTTAATACTTTTATTTCATCTTTATGGCTATCGGTGAAGAACTAACTCAACCGGTCGGTTGGGGCCAAAACAAACCAACGATCATTGAATCGAAAAAGGTAATAAATACAACCAAAGGCCGAATCGGAACAACAAACAACGATGACGCAACCGATGGCTAACAACGAAATCAATAGACGACGGATAATGAACCGGTAACTACAAAATCGGTACATCTACGACATCGAAACCCGATTGATTTTGAAAACTCCAATGCGATAAAAACGAACCCGATGTGCCATAAAGATGAAATAAAAGTATTAAACCGGAAGAACTGTTAATAAATAGAAAGAAAAACAATTTATTGTTGTCATAATTTGTACTTATATATATATACGTGTTTAATCATTACATTTTCAGGCAAAAATTTTATTTTGGGGGTTCCCAAATCGGAAGAACTCCCCTTGGCAATAAGAAGAAATAAAAGAAGATATGAATTAGGGTTGCATAACGAAAGAAGAAAGTGAAAAGAGGAAAGGAAATGAATGAATGAATGAATGAAAATAAAACAGGAAAAGAAAGCATCAGTGGAAGATGCAATGTCAAAAAAGGGGGTATGGTACGAAAGAAATAAAAATGGTATGGACACAAAACCGGGAAATAAAACAAATATGGTTGTGGGCTCAAGAGGTAAAGTTAAGGGCCCCGGCCCGTGGTGTGAAGGAGTTCACCACTCAAAACGTCCCACATTAGCCTCTTGACGACACTAACATATTTCGTTTTGGGGAGGGTCAGTGCAAGTCATTACGGTTAATTTGCATAAATAGAAATTAACGTAAATGTATCATATATATAATACACTTGAGGCTTTAGTTTAAACGTACACAGTTTGTAAAACGCACTATGATTCATAGCTGCGTTACGATGGTTATGATATTTTTACTCAATGTACTCCACGATATTTTTTACACCACATGATTATATATATTTCCTGATATATTTATCAGGAAATAACCGGAATCGTCTTTTTAAACCGGAACCGGAACTTGGTCTTCGAAATTTATATGTAGTAAAACAGATGAAAGAAAAATGAAGGTACAATAGATTTAAAATGTAAAATAACTTTTACATTAAACTTAATGTATTGTAATGACGTTGTGGCCTTACTGGGATTTTGAAGAGAGCAAGGAAGCTAATAACGTTTATTTGTCGACCAGTATGTCGTTTTTGGACACCCAGAGCAAATAAATGCCTTCCAATGTACGGACTTGCGTAAATTGCGTCATACTGAATGGAGCTCAGGCTAAACACTTTCGATCTGTCTAACACTGTCCCCTGTACGGGACATACGTTTGGTACATGTTGTTCCGTAGGAACCTTGAAATTATTGGTTTATGTGGTTCTAAAAGAAAATAAAATACAAGGTATACAATAATTTGCTGGTCAGTGATATCCCATCAATAAAAGAAGGTATACAAAAATCTTAGAGACAGTGTTTAGACTAGCGTTCGTTAGCCAGTGCTCCTCAGCTAGATGATGATGACTTTCTGATCAAAATGCTATATATGAGACACACTGTGATTCTGCTCGCATAGTTTCAATAAACAGAGTTCATTACCATGAATGCAGTTTCTGGCTGTGTTTCACATATGTTACTTTACTACAAGGTAAACTGATTTACAAAGTTTACAAGCGCTCTGGATGGCGCTTGACTCAATTTATGACAGACAATATTACAGCTAAGTACTTCTAAATAATCCATACTCTGTTACCGTGTTAGACCGCTTAATTCTAACATACATCGCAGACTTCTGAATGGCCAAAATAGCTGCTGTACGCATCAAGTTGGCTTTCTTTTGTTATCTTGCTTTAAATTAACGTTTGTTAACTTGTAAAAATTCCTACTAAAATTATGATTCCTACTTATGTTTTACAGGGAAATTTGTAGAATTAATCTTTTCTTTTGTTTGGTTGTCTTGGAATTTGATCATTTTATATCCAATACATGTTTGGACCTCAGACGAAAGAAACATATGGAAAATTTTAAACCGGAATTCCGGTTCCGGTATGCTTTTTGCCTTTTGCGGGACCGCAGTCGGAACACGATTTTTCCGTAACCGGAATTCCGGTTACTCCCTGATATATATATACGGTTCCGGTTGCGGTTCTGGCAAAAGGCCAAAACCATACCGGAACCGGAATTCCAGCTTAAAATTTTTTGCTTGAAATTTTCCACATTTTTTGATACATCTGTGGTCCAAACATATGTAATATACGCAATGAATCAAGTTCCAATACAACCAAACAAAAGAAAAATTAACTCAACAAATTGCTGTGTGAAACGGAAGTAGGACACATAATTTCAGTGGAATTTTTCAACTTAACCCGGCAGGAGTTTGTTAGCAAAACAAAGCCAGTTCGATGCTTATTATAGCTATTTTACACATTCAGAAGGCTACATGGTAGTTTTTGATCTAGGGGTCCAGAAACCAACATCTTGATCGACAAACTTATTAGCTTTCTCAGTTTCTTCAAAGTGCCAGAGAAGCAATAATGCCATCGCAATACATTAAGCTAAATATAAAAGTTATTTTTAATACATTTTAAATCCAGAATGCCTTCATTTCTCTTTTCGTCTGTTTTACTATATCTGAGTTTCTAGACCAGGTTCAGGTTCCGGATTCGGTTTAAATGGATGGTTCCGGTCGCTAGTTCCGGTTTCGATTATTCCCTTCTATATATCAGGGAATAACCGGAATCCCTATTCCGGCGAAAATCGTGTTCTGGTTGCGGTTCCAGCAAAAGGCAAAGACTATACCGGAACCGGAATTTTTTTTCAAACATTTTTGTTTGAAATTTTCCACTTTTTTGTTTTATCCGTGGTCCAAACATGTAATATAACACAATGATCAAGTTCCAATACAACCAAATAAAGGAAAAGATTAACTCAGCAAATTGCCGTGTGAAACTGAAGTAGGACACATAATTTCAGTAGGAATTTTTCATAATAACCTGCAGAAGTTTGTTAATAAGTCAAAGCCAGGTCGATGCTTGTAGCAGCTATTTTACACATATTCAGAAGTCTCCGGGTTACGTTAGAATTACACCGGTCCAACTGGGTAACAGAGTATGGATTACGTAGAAGTACATAGCGTAAGCTTGGCTAACATAAATTGCATCAAGCACCAGCCGCTGCGCTTGCAAACTTTGTAAATTATATTTTAAAACTGTAAATTGTAAACATCTGCAAACTGCTTTCTTGGCAATAAACTGCATTTTTTGAAATGTGTGAGCAGTATGTCTGTTATAACAGTTTGTCTCATTTATAACATTCTGATTAGAAATTTTTCATTATGATCTAACTAAACTAGGGTTGCACCGGTAGCCGGTTACCGGCCACATTTTCGCAAATCCGGCACCGGCCGGTTTTCGCTTATACCATTTGCATGGCAATTTTTTGCTCTTTTTCAAATTTTCCAGTATAACAAAGACATGATTAATAAAGAAATGGAACATGCAGATAACGGATAGTGTGTGTGTACATTATAGTTGAATTTGCTATCGACGAAGCATGTCCGGTTGCTTCTGGTACAGTTGTTAGTTACTTTTGGTTAATGTTAGTTGACGCCAGCAAGCACATGCAATATGCATAACATTAGTGGTAAAACATACCTGAAGATATCTGAAGAATGTAGTTGAGCCCGAATGAATTGAATCAACCAAACGGGCACCTGAAATCAGTAGAGCAGCAGCAGCCGGGCACTAGTAGTCGATCTGAACACGCTATTCTTCGTTATCTACATCCTGATTTTCGTTATTAATAACCGTCCGTTAGCGACAGCCTATTAATCCCGCTGTCATACATCCTCTCGACACGGACTACATCTTAGGATTAGGATATATAAAGCTCTGGAGGCATGGGGCGCAACACACTATTCTTGCAGATGGTATTAGCACGCCGTCGCCTTGAATTTGTAAGTTTAATTTCAATAATCAAAATTGATCAACGGAAGATTGTCGTGTAATAATACAAGCATTTCAGCATTAACTGGTCCTAATCGATTTCTCGTGTTTGATAAAATATTTCCGATAATGCTGAATAAGTGTTCGCTCGGAACACTAGTAGCCGGTGTTGATAGCCAACGTCGCGCATAATTGGATAAACGTCAAATTGTGTGCTGTTAGCGCGCCACCACACAATAGGATCAATGCTGGTGGGACGTGCTTCGCTCATATAAAGTTCCAGCTCGGTCATTGCAGTCGTAGTAGAGCTATGGGACGAATCGCATGTGCCCACATTTTGTTCGAAGCAATCCATTATTGTGAACGAATTACGTTTCGGTGAAGGTTCCGGCACACCTTGTGGATTTGGAGATTCTTCAGTGTTGTTTAAGCGACATAGTATGAATTTTTTAAGCTCTACAGCTCTGTGGCTGTTAAATCCGACCGTTTTGTACCGCGGATCTGACACAGAAGCACATGCAATGTTATCGTTTTCAATGAACTGGTAAAATCGACTCCGCATTCCATCATTCAGTTCAGTCTTCATTGTCTGAATACCGCTGTCATCTTCAATAGATTCTAACAACCGGATAAGGCCCAATGAAGCCGGTCCAACAGTGGACAATGTTGCCGCGTTATCGCTAATTAATTTGGTAAAGTTTTCGCATGGCTCTAATATACCAACAATTTTTTCCAACAAACCCCACTGCTGGTTGGTTAGCGATAGCAGATCTGAATCACCAGCGAACATTACTAATGCCCGTTATGCTTCCAACAAAAACTGCAGCATATGCAACGAAGAATTCTATCGGGTAGCCACCTCCTGTATTAGCTTGGTATCCGGTTCTTCGAACTCACTCTGCAGCTTTTGGAGTTTCGCGGTCGCGCTAGGTGAGTGAGCGATGTGACCAACTATTTTGCGACAAATAGCTAATATATCTTTGACTACCCTTTGACTGTCAAGGCCACTGTTGATGCAAAGTTGGAGTGTATGAGCTGCACACGTAATTCCGTCAAACCCCGCATCAGTGATGGTTTTCACAATATTCCGGCCGTTGTCGATTTGGTGACATTGATCACGCTCTATTCCCCAGGTTTCTAACATTTTACGAAGACAACTGGCAATGGCAACTGCCGTATGACTGCCAGAGAAGTGCTGTGGCTGCAAAACGAATTGTGAACGCTGAAACTCAGTGGTGATGAAGTGCACCGTGAGGCTAATGAACGCGTCTTACTTGAACCTACTAGTCCACAAGTCTGTAGTGAAACTATAGGAATTGGCACAACGTATTTTCCTTTTCCGATGTCTTGGCAAAACATGTTTGGCAGAATCATCTCAGGAAAATACTTCCTTGGCGGGATCTGGTACCTTGGTTCCAAAAGATTTACTAGGCGGGCAGATCCAATATCACCCACAATTGACAACGGCTGACAGTCTACAGCAATCATCTCTGCAATACATCAGTGGACACGCTGAGCTTTGTCGCAATCAATTTCCCGCTTCTTTGGTCTTTCTAAACATCCTTGGAGCGCTTGCTGTCCCTCCAATAACGCTCGCGCAGTTGCTAAGTCGGATGATGAGCCGTGTTCACTGGAATGTTTCAGCCGTTCGAACTCGCTAAATTTATGTGGCTGTCTGAGTCTGATGTGGCTAATGAGTCCAGATGTACCAAATTTTTTAGGAGTGTCACCGCCGCGAGAAACTAGAACGGCACACGTAATGCATTTAGCCTTAGTATCCTTTTTATCGTTAACAGTGAAATAATTCCAAATAAGAGCCATCATAAAGTCACTGAAATTACTAAATTCATTGTAGTATAAAATACCGGCCGGTATCTTGTTGGCCAATTACTGGTTATCGGTTACCGGCAAAATCGTTGTACTGGTGAAACCCTAGATCTAACTGCCGGGCACTGTTTGCCGTTGCCCAACACTAGCCAAACAGTGTCTCTGACCACTGATCAAAAATTATCTTTATTTTCTCTTAGTACCATATATATAAACCAATAATTTCAAGTTTCCTACAGAACAACATGTAACAAACGTACGCGTAGTAAAGGGACGCGACTGGAGACAGGGAGAAAGTGTTTATTCTATGCTCCATGCGTTGTAGTCACATTGAATTTGACCCAGTTTACGCAAGGGCGTATAATGAAAACATTTTTTGCTCTGTGTGTCCAAAAACCTGCATATCGGTCGATAAATAAACATTATTAGCTTCCTCAGCATCTATAAAGCTTCAGAAACGCAATAATGCCATCGCAGTACATTAAGATTAACGTAAAAGTTATTTTTAAGGCATTTTAAATCCACTAAACCTTAATTTTTTCCTTCATCTGTTTTACTCTATATATAAATTTCGTAGACCAGGTTCCGGATTCGGTTTAAATGAACCGTAATTTCACACAAACGGTCATGAGTATCGAAAAATTGCGATAAAGCATGGAGTGTGAAATTACATGAGGATTTGAGGAAATTCAGAGCTCATTTAGTTCGTATTAGGACCAGCGTGATTATATTCTATACAAGACAATCATAAGTTGAATTCTTTGTGTAATGTGACTTTTGTTATAGTGTGTCTCAGCCTGTGGATTATACATGTAGCAATATTTTAAGACATTATATCAACTCTAATTTGGGTTGTATTTCGTCCGGCTCAAGCTAATATGGTTGTAAGTTTTTTGTTATATACCTTATTACTTTCGGAGTCATTTTTTTAATTTAGTTTCTTATCTGTTACAGATTTTATAGTTCGCTTTTGACCGCAACTATTTGTTGCATTGTGGGGAATTTGGGCGGAATGCAGCGGCTAATTGGACAACTCTGTTAAAAAATTTCTAGCATTATAATAATTGTTACATTCTTCTGGGTTGAACAGATGTAATTTGCGTCATTTATAATCTATAACGTCACGAATACAAATATTTAGTGACAGCTTTAACTAAGCTTTTTCCGTGCTGATGTTCACCGGTTTGTCTGCAGAAGCGTAATCCTAGCTCAAAAAACATGGGCAACCATAGAGATGTTTTTGAAAGATTGTGAACACAATGTCCATCACCGTCCACTACTCACTTAACAGCCGTTATATGTGTCAATTGTAATCGGTATTTGCCATTTATCTGGCTTCTTCAAACTACAAAAATTTTGCCCGGAGGACATGACTTGACAGGGTCCGACAGTTAGGAACTTTACAGAACGAAAAATATCCGAGGGGTTTCTAAGTTGTTCTTTTAGGACCATAAAGTATTGTACATATTTATCTTTCAGAAAACTTTAAAAATGTGTAATTTAGCAGCTGATTGTAATTGCGCTTACGTAAAAAGCGAAAATTTACCTATTTTAGACCCACAGAGAAAATTTTAGGGATTTTTAGCCGAAACTGGGGAAATTTGTATAATTTTTATCATATCAGAGTAAAATTTGGTAATATATTTAGTCATGTAGATAAATTCCTGGGGGCATGAACTGCATATGAACAAAGGCAAATTCAAAAGGGAGCAGGACACAGATGTTGGAAAATTTTTAGTGTATTTATAATAAACCCCTACATTATGGATTCGTCATCGCAGGTGTTGGTTACTAGGGTAGCTGGCCTATCTAAAAAGGGGAAGCTCAGGATTTGTGAACAACCGGGGATTTCGGTGGTTCTCCCATGAAAATTTTAGCTCCCCCTCAGATAACTCCCACAGCACCCCTAGGTATTTTCAGGTCACATTAAAATGATCGTACTAACAGAAAACTGTTTTAACAAAACTCAATATTACTGGTTATATTTATACTGTTTGTGACACAATCCTAAATAAAATGGGGTGCAGCCTGCAGTACACATTTCTTAGTGTATAAATAATACATATGCAATAAAAACAATGATAAAAATGTTTTAAATGTGTGAAAAACACGAAAAATGTAATAATAAAACCCTAGTTGCCCTGGAGGTACGGTTTTACCTAGGTAAGCTGGGAAAATTCCTTAGGTATTTCCTCCAAGCTTAGGTAAAATTTTTGTCCAATGGAGAGTGGACAGGCCAAGTATTGTTTGGCATCATTCTGATGTTGGCCTGTCCACAGTCTTCCAAAAAATGGTGGACCTTGGGGGTCTTATGTTCATTTTCTGGGGATATTTTAAAGTGGGAAAATAAGTCGTTTAAAATGTTAAGTATTTCCTTATTTTCATGTTATTTTAATGTGCAGGTATTTTCAGGCTAGTTGTAACTAATATGTCAAATCATTTTACATACAGAAAACAAATTTATAGACATTAAAAAGTGTTTACTTGAACATGGGGTTTTCGGCCGTTTTAATGGGGAATGACATGGGGGAATCTTACGAACATGGGGGCTTCCAGCGCCCTACCCACTCTCACTAGACTGGCCTGTGTAGCTCTAAGGTTAATATAGTTAATTTGTAATCAGTTTTCTGACAATGACGCAATACCCGAAGATTCGTTAAGTGTTATTTGGCACGCTATCAACTTGATAAGGATGCATAGTTTCACGCTGCAAATAAAAAACCTACGTGTAGTATTACACGTAGTATCCTGTCCGTCTGCGTATTTTATGTATTAATTTCAAACATTTTGAAAATGTCGTTTGGGATTCTCAGTAAATTGGTTACTTCTAAATTGCACAGGTAATTGACACACTGCGTCTCTAAACCAAGAAACGTATGATGTGCTGGCATGTGTCAAATATATACCAAAATTATACCTGGGAACCCCAGTTCATAACTTAGAGTGAGTGGCTGAAAGAACGGGGAGTTATTTTATTAAGCCATCTGATGACTTCACTATTAGTGCTGGAGACCCTAAAGTATATACTGTAACTGTTAAGGAACGTGAGATATGAGTAACATGAAGATTGGCTACTAGAAAATTTCTGCACTATTGTTAGGCCTGCGGTGTGGATTAATTTGGGATTTTTTAGCCAAATAGAGAAAATTTGCATATTTTTAGCACTACAGTGAAAAATTCACTAACCCCAAGCCGCGCATTGTCAACATTAATTGGAAGGAAAGACAGTTGGCCTAGAGGCACGATCACGGGGAAATTGTATGATGTCATTATACCGCCTCTCGCTTATTCGGAGAAGCGGATGTATAAATGTTTAAATCTTTAATAACGACTATGTCTTACGTGTTCTACAGTCTCACATCACTGTCGTCTACATAAAGGCGCTCCTTATCAAAAGAAAAGCCGTCGAAATCACCTTTGTCGTAAACACCGAAATAATCAGTTTGATCGATGTCAACAGAAACATCGGCACCTTCCGTACGAGTACGTGGAAGTTGCTTCGATGTTGCGCGCTGAACTTATCATATGGGACTGTCATGTTTAATGCTACTACCTTCAGTTTTGTTGACCATCGAGCGCATAATGTGCTTCTCGGCAATAGCAGCATGGCTGCATGCTAACCAGGGATTATCGACAACCGCATTGGGCAATAATGTTCTCCCAAAGCGTAATGGCTAGAGACACGTCAAACGACTCGCTCTTTTCAGACTTCAAGGCAATTATTGTGATCATACAGTTAACCGTTTCATCACTACGATTCATGCAAAGACGAGTATCGGTAGGCCGAAAGGCAGAGAACACACACCCGACAGATGCCGCAGAGAGCGATATACATTATGATGAGCATTTACATGTTGTATACGCGACCTCCACCCACAAATTTTGCAGCCCTCGGTTGAATCGGGGACAGCCCTCGTTTCGTGCCACCACTATTGGGCTCGCCCCCAGTTCGATGGGTGAGCTGCCGTCGGTTCGTACCTCCCACAAATTTCGACGTTACCGATCTGCCGTGTATTATGTCAATGATTGCAGTATTTGCATTCGATCTCGCCATGTTTAAATACAAGAGGTCGTTGTTCCAATCCTCGATGTATTACATGGTTACGTATTATCTATACTCTACTGTAATCTGCTTTCATTTTGCTTTGTTCTGTTATATTTTGTTTCAGTTTCCACTGTCGCTTTTGAAAACGGCTCAAAACCATCCCATGGTTCGTTTTAACATAGCACGAGTAACTTTAGGTGTGTACAGCATGGTAGTTGTTTTGTCAGAATCGATAACTGAATCGTGCAAAAATTCGCCACAACACCTATACCATCGGTATTCGCAGTTTTAGTATGCCGAATCGGACGCATGTATCCGTGGTATATGTGTATATAAGCATATTGTAAAAACTTGATCGGAAATCCGTTTTCAAGTCTACGATGCATTGAATAGCTTTTTAATTCATAAATGAGTAAGAGTAATAGCGCTCACGTGTTGCTGTGTCGCAAATGTGACCGCATATACATGAGCGAAAACTAATTGAGCGTTGTCATCGAACTGACATGACTAAAGAACAATCCAGGTATGCGCACCTAAAGTGGACTCGCGCAAAATCTATATATGTATTAGAAATTTAACTATATATTGTTATTTTCTAATGTTTATATTTGTAGTATGTTTCTTTTGGCACGCTACGGTTTCGTCATGACTGTTTGTTACACGTTGATCTCGTTTTGATAAATATTCAATTAATTTAAAATCGTCACGCATTTTGCTCAAAACCATTTTAGCTGGATCGTGTAACTGCTAGTTAATTACATTTTTTGTGCAAAAGATCTCTAACGCTGTTGGTTTCTATCAAATTCAGAAACATAAGCCTTGTGTGTTATTTGAAAATTATACTTTTTTGCAAATTTCTGAACCGATTAATCACTATAAAAATCGGCGCGTCAAGGTCAACCAATGAGATGACTGGATTACAGGTTATATTGTGTAATGCGGTAGCTACGACAAGATATTTGAAGCGATATAGTAAAAATGACAGGTGAACTCAATTCGATCTCTCTTTTTAAAATCATTTAGTATTATACGACTCTAATCAGCCCGATTTGATCCCGTTTGCATAAACAAAACTGATTTTGATTTCAAATTTGTGGATTTAATTATACTTACGTGAAATTAATTTTAGTCGTGTCGCCACTATCATCTAAGTGAAGTTAAAACCAGCCGTTCACATCTGCCCTGTTCACAGGCCTCCGCAAAGTGAGAGGGGAGGAACTTCGGGGGAGCGTGTTGATTCTCGGGACAAATTTCAAAGTGTGGGGAATAAATTTTGCTTAAAAATACTAAATATTTTCATATTTTATGTAGTGTGCCGTGCATGGTATCTTCAAGCTATACACTATATAACAACGAAATAGTGGTAATTTATGTTTAAAATAACATTTTGCATATATACACGAAACATAAATTATGTGGCATAAAAGATTTTTGGATTTAGATAGGGGGTTTCGATGAGTAGGGGGATAACCTCACGAACATATGAGATTTGGACACATTTAGAGACACCTTCCTAAAACTGAATTTAAAACTAACTCATTTTAAATGGAGAACCGAAATTGAAACCATTTTCAGTTTTACTATATCTTAGCACACATCTTATCGTAGTTAATTAGTCTCGTGCGTGTAGTTGTCTTGAAGTGACCTTGTTCATGCGAGTTATCTATTACAACTAGTGATTGGCAAGGTTATCTATATACATATTCGCGACATCGGGATAATTCGGATATTCTAATATTGCATTTCGTGGCCATGTGCAAAATTTCAAGGTAGAGAACGGTAAAACTTAGAGAAATGAGGGTTTTGTCGTTATATTTATATATTCTAGCTTTAGGCGGCCATCTTTAGTCTATACTATATTTGCGTTAGGCCAAGGAGACGAAGACATTTCCTCTTCTCTGGTTACTTGTTTAGTTGGGAATCCCAAATACGTCATTTCAAAACTGTAGATTGTGAGATTTCTGGCTGTCCCTCGGTTTATGCTTGACCATCACATAATAGCCTGTGGATATTGGGCGGGCACCACCCTAATGTTGAGAATAGTTAAACGTACATGCCGGTTTGTAAGTTAGGAAGGTAAGGAGCCACGAATAGATGTATCGGTCTGCTAGCGGTAGGTTTATGGTTTCATAAAGGCTGCGCTAGTTTTCTATACTTGGTGTTGTTTTCTATACATAGAGGAAATAGTCAGGCTTTTGCGAACCTGCTAACGTTTTCAGAATGTGTTCCTTATATTCAATGTGTTGTCTTCAAGCAATCGTGACAGTTTTGTGTTTAAGGTCATGCAGCCACAGAAGCTAAAGTATGTACCGCATTTAGTTAAGCAAACCTTTCCTTATGAAATATTTATCGTGCTTTCATTAAACATTTTACTCAACCACAGAATGCGACATAGTGACAGCAGTAAAGTCGCGGATAGAAAAGCTGAGGGTGTAGTCAACATTTGTGTATTTTTTTATTTGAGTACTGCTATAACAGAAAAGAGGCCGAAATTTGGTATTTTCGGACTTATGCTGTTTTCAGAGTCGCAAAATTTTGATCTTTTCATTATCAGATGATTTTTGGATTATCAATATTTCTGAAACCGGCCTTAGTAGTTTAAACAACATTCCCCAGTGCATGTGTCGAGGTAATAAATGTGCTAGTGGCATCTACAGTTACACTCAGAATTAAGTACACTCAAATGGAAGGCAGACGAAATCGATCAAAAACGCAATCGATCGATCTTCGTTTAAACAAAATTCGTTAAACTAAACGCAAACTAACTTTTTATTATCATATTTTTTATTTCACACACTCAAAATTCATTAAATTAAACGCGAACTAACATTTTTTATTAAGTGGTTGTTTTAATCTGACGCAATTGAAACTCGTTAAATTAATCGATTTTCGTTTAAATAGAGCCGATCAAAATCGAACTAAACTTGGTTCGATGTTGGAGCACTTAATTCTGATTGTAACTGCATCACATCATGACCTGTCTCGTTTTCTGACCACGCTGGTCTTATTTTGATCCGCTTAACTCATTGTTTCATGAATTAATTTGCTTTTCGACTATCGTTGGACGTATTAATGTTGCCGGACCTAAGCCAAAAACGTTGAACAAAATTCGCAGTTGTCGCAGCACAGGAAGTTGTACCACAAAAAATCGTTATCTGCAAAGTTGTCTTTATGAGTTAATTCTGTATGTGGTCTCAATTTTGCTAAGCCTGTGCCGCGAGAGATGGGTAGATAAAGACTGGTACCCATATGGCTAGATTTGGCAGAGAACCTTTAAAACCCAGTGTTTTTGCCAGTGTAACCCGGGTGATGGGGTCAGAGCTGTTCGCGTTCAACTAAAGTGCACATTGTCGTTGCTGCTTTCGAACAAAACAATTTATCTAAATCTGTCTGTCCAAACATGAGTTATGAAAGGCAGCGACAGACATAAACAGAAAATTTTGACGTTTTCCCCCTAAGGCCTCAGTGGAAACTCGCTCGCTCCGTTTAAAATAAACGCTGCAAACAACAGTTATAATTAATTCAAAATTGGACATTTTGTATTAATATCACACTACTGCTATTTGGCGGTTCCGGTGATAGATTATTCAATGCATCTTCTACATTAACACTGAGAAAATATGTATGACTTTTCTGACAAATATCAATTTTTTATTTGCAGTTTCCCCAAATAATACTATTAGCTGCTGAGGCAGCCGTTAAACTGCAACCCCATATACTCGTGTACCAGTTTATTAAAAGCAAAATGCAAATAAGCGTACGTAATTTTGACTAAAAATGTTTCGCAAGTTCACTTTAAGGATAGAACCAATATTCTGTTCCGTTTGTAACCTTATACACAACCAGCCTTAGTGTGTGACACATCGTAATACTTGTTTTCGCATAGCCTCTGCCGTATCAATGAAGCCGTTGTAACGTTACTGACAATAAATTTACTACGATAAATTACAAAGACTCTTTTTTTGATATGTCTTTCTGTTATGGTTATTAACCGCTTTCGTAACACCTTATTAGTTATCTCTGAACGCATAACATATCATTTTTTCGCTCACAGCGTCACTCAAATTATTATTCGAGTAAAAACGAATTCGGCGTGTTATTAATACACACTCATATTATATGAAATGATTGGGTAAATATATTAACTATGGCCTTGTGACCCTCGGAAGTTCTGAAAAAATTCAGAAAATATATAGTATAAATCATAGTCAAAAATAATATGACTTGCTTTCTGCTCGGAGTGCTTGATATTGTTTTTCTGATCAACATCACTTTTATCTGCTTTGCGTCTGTTGTATTTACATTGAAATGTTTAACTATGAGGTTTTGAGTGTCGCACTCTCTTCACATTGGAAGTGCTTATGTAGTTAAAATACTCTGTTCACGTAACAACTAATTGTGGTGTTGTTTTACAAAGTCGTTTGTATTTCGTTTAGTTGGTCGAACTGAAAAATGGTGAAACTTACAATGGTCATCTTATTAGTTGCGATAGTTGGATGAACATTCATCTAAGAGAAGTTATTTGCACATCACGAGTAAGTTTTCACAAAATTGTATATATTCATCATTGTAACAATAATTATTTTTGGTGACGAAACCGCATTAGAATTTACATTAAATCTAGGCGATTTTAATAGCTGCATACGAGCAACAAGCAGAGATTATAAATATTTAATGTTATTTCTAAATATAAGTTAGCTGGTGGGTCATACTATCGTTGCTGCTTACGAGACTGCATTTTGCGTAGAGGTTTCACTGACTGAGCGTTTGGTATGTTCAATGTTTTGTGTATTACGCACCTGAAATTTTTGATTTGTTGCGATTATACCGTTACAACTATACAGCGGGTGACAAAAACATGTAATTTGGCGCAGTAATGTTATTTACATGTACAACGCGTTACTAGCGTGGGAACCCATGGCCTAAATGCGAACTCCTGTCCACAAGAATAAAACTGTGTTTGCCCAACCCAAGTACGGTATGTATCAGGTACAATACCATAGTGTTAATTTGGCATTGTCATGTTCCTGGCTAACCAAAAGTGTATCCCGGAGCCGTATGTTGGGCGTCTTGTTCGGCTTCCCAGCTCAATTCGGGAAAATAATACAAGCCAGAAAAATTGCTGTCAAGAACCTTGAGTACGTATAAAGTTGAGTGATATTCTTATGGATTGGTATGCGCATAGATAGGCCATATCCTGTCTTGCTCCGCAGTTGCGCGAATGTGTTGAACGGCGTTAAGTTTCCAAAAAATAAAAGTTTAAATTATGCGTAAGTAAACATAAAATGACCCCAGTGATATGATCCTATTTTGTTTTTGCAAAAATTTTCATCACCGAACATTTTCTAGTCGGTCAGAAAATACTAGTTTTTGTTCGCAAACAGAATTCTATCGGATTTGAATTAACAAGGATTTTGTTCGATAACATTTATTGATAAATAATAGGACCGGTTCGTTTATGACGTCACAGTTACATTAATTTTTTGGCGAATAGAGACAAATCCTATCTCAACGCTATGAAATGTTACTAAACCGTCGTAACCCTAATGCTAATCTTTAAGCTGCGCTAACAATGAAACGAATCGAATATCATTATATTTGTTCCATGACAATGGATGTGGATTTCACATCGGGGTTGCAAAATAGGATGGTTAGTGAGGTCACCTAGGGTTATTGACGCATTAGTAAAGGTAAGAGGGTTTATTATAATATGACGAATATGGCTATTATATATTACAACATACTGTCGTGCCGACTTTCTCTGCTTTAACCCCATCCCGACAAGAATATCAAAGGGTCGATGTTCTTAGCTGGTGTATCGACTACCCTCAGGTCTTTGGCGGGGTATCTACCTGATAAGACATTCAATAATACCGGCCACCGATGATTACAATTCTTGTTCTTATCTCACTGAGCATTGGCATCCGGCACTAAGGCGCGAGAGACCTGGGGTGGTAGCAGATACCACACCTTCCCGAGAAACTTGACAGTAAGCTGTAAAAAGACAACATCACCAAAATCGTTCTGCTTACGTGTATGAATAGATGACGTGCACTTATATCAGGTGGTCATAAAAACATGATAAAAACCTTAACGATAACATCGCTATGTTCTTCGGAGAGTTGGTCATTTTATATGCGACGGTTGTTTATCGCGATGGCTGTAAAACGCCAATGTGAACCTATCATCTTGGCATAGTTTTGCTGATGGCGTGATACGCAATCGTTCAGTCACCTGAAGTCTGTTCCATAAGCTATTGTTTTGAAAAGTTTTCAGGACGGTGATAAATTTTGGAAAATACCAGAAATTTACATTCGTGGTGCTACCATAAAATATCTTCGAATACCTGATGAGGTAAGTATTAATACCAGAAATTTGTATACACATTAATATTTGAAAAACCTTTGTGCATTTTAACAGTTACTTATGATGTACGTTTGATATTCTGAATGCTACTGCTTTATGTAATAGATATATTATTATTAATGTGTAGATTAGATTTTGTTATCATTGATTTTTGGCGGTGTCGGCTAATGTGTATTTATCGGTTAACCACAGAGGTTTCATTGTTTTAAAAGTACGTTGGGTGTGTGATTGCAACTGCACGGTGTTGCATTGGGCTATTAATGCTAAATTTTGGTAACAAAATTTTTCTCATTTTTCAATATTGTACGCTGATCGCTAGATGGCAAATATGTTTTCCCGTATGAGATTGGTAGCAGGATAGGATTAACGCAAGTGTACTTATGTCGAAAGCAGCCAATTCAGCAAATGTTTCAACTTGCGCCACGAAACCTGAAAACGAGCTGTTTTTAAAATTTATCTGCTCAAGGGATTGGGCTCCGGCAGTCTGTGTTAAAAGCGCTCAACACTGTCCTATTGCTGAATTAACTGAAAAAGATATATTTGGCAGTTTTTCGACACCCCATGCCTTGTGATAGGAAGATACCAAAATAGCTGAAAATTACAGCCTCTGTTTCTTTAATGTACCGCATGTGTATTATTGTCTTCTTGTGCTTTTGAAACGGACTTATTAATAAAAAAGACTTATGAAGCTCAATTTCGAACGTAAAAACAGACAACGTATTATATTAGTTTAGCTCGTGCAAGTTGCCTACTACTGTTGTTTAGATAGTCTTCAACAATGTGAAATACTCGAAATTGTCTTATGTTGTAGTCTCCCAAGTATGTGAGCATTAACTTGTTGATAAAGACGCATTTCGCAGTTTAGTAGTATGTCGCAAGTTTCTAAGCAGGACCGTTGTGCTGTAACTTAAATAACGACGTAGTTAACAAATCCTGGACTACGAATTAGTTCAACTAAATATTCTTTTGTTTGGTTGATTAGCGTTATTTCTTTGTGCCTTATAAACTGTTTAGTAGAGGTTGATAAATTTGTTTTGAGATATCAAAAGATGTAAGTAAAATGTACCTTAGCGAATACAAAATCAGAGTATATTTGGTTTTTACGTAATATCGCATCAAGAACAATGGTTGAGTTTGTTAAGTTAACTTTGGCTGGAAATGAAAAACTTTAATTACAGAATACGCCATGGAGATATGAAAAAGACCTGACGCCGGAACTTCAATTCCAGCTAAAATTAGTCGAACCGGAACCCGCATTTTGCATAAACCGGAATTCCGGTTACTACCTGCTAGGCGCACGACCTTAGTATTTAAAATTCCTGATTTTTAGTTGCCGTACTTAAAGACTAAAATCAGAAAGACACGTTGAACAATTAAGGGTTTATTCTCTAGTCTCTGTAAGCGCTGTGTCTATAGTTTGATAGTTTCTGATGTGTTATAGCACTGAATTATTTCTTACAATGTTGTGTATTAGGTGCTTGACATGGTGAAAGAAGAGGTGCAAGTGAAACAAAGACAACGCCAACAAGAAATGAAATCTCGTGGTGCAAAGAGTGGTGGGCGCGGAGGTAATTATGCATTAGAATTTAGTATATTTTTTGAAAATTTCTTGGGCTGTCTGTAACGAATTTAGCTCATCATAATATGATAGAGGATCAAAAACATTTTTGGTGGTCACGTAACTGTATATTAGGAAGTGGCGAGGCGAGTGAAAACGGCGAGTTTGGCTACTCGTTTGTTAGTAACCATTTCGCCATTCTAAACCAAATTCTAAAAAAGCCTTATTACACCAACAATACATTGAAAGCAGCATGACGGCCATTTTCAGCACATATCAAACCACGAGAGCCTTTATTTCTTACACCACTGAACAAAAAGAGGCAAACTGCAAAATGTATAAATCTCAATATTTTTCCACGAAATTTACAATTTCAATACTATTAGAGCGTTGTAAGGTAGCGGAATTCATGTGTTGCAGGAGTGAAAGCTTTTAAATTCCGTCTGTATGTGTTTGCGTGATCGGCCATAACTCGTGAACAACTTAACCGATTTTCATTCGAACCGATATAGTCGATTTTCCGTGTATTTGAGGTCTGCTTCTGGGGTCAGAAATCAAAATGAGGGTTTTTATTCTGTTTTAGTACCCTTTACGGAAGCAAGATTGTTTTTATCTTAACTTTCAAACTTATTTCTTTTGTTGGTTTTTCATAGTAATATGATAAATGCTGATGCTTCTTTTTGTTTTTTGATTAAGGCTTCGGTTCTGGAGTTACGGAGTTTGAAGTATGGTACGTAAAGTTTGAAAATTTGTAACAGCTAACAGTTCTAAGGCGCCTCTCTGACAAAATGTGTAACACCAAAGTTATGGCCATTTTGTTCCCTGCTTCTCCAACAGTAGTTATAGCCTTAAGTGTTGGGAGACAACAAGTATCCAAACTAAAGATCTTTAATTTGCGTTGGTTTCCTAAGAATTTAGGCTGGAAATCATCGAAGCAGCGCGAACACAAAGCTAGGGATACAAGAGATTTAATAACGCGTTGAAGAAAAACTATGTGAACATTAGTTCAGGAAGACTTATGAGCAAGATAAACAGACAAAAAAATTTGGTCAATTAAACGCTGCTCTTCGCTACGTGAACTCCTTTCAATCATTTTACTTTCTCTTCAGAGTTAAATACACCATTTTTTTTGACGGATACGCAAAATTTAACGCCATTTTAATAATAAAGGGCTTTCAACAAGATTTCGCCGATGAAATAGCGTAGGCCTGCACAAGGACCAGAGTTCCAATCATCCAGAACAACAATTTTTCTATAAAAGTTTTTAATCAGAGCCGCTGACCTTGAGGTATGAGGTATAGAGTCTTTACTTTGTGGTACACAGAAGATTGGTGTGGGTTTTAGGTGTTTTGTCGTTGGTATTTTTGGAACAAAGGGACGCTCTGCTTTGAATACTGTAATTGCAGTAAACTAATCCCTATTTCCCTTTTGTGTTCTATACTAGAATGTCATCAGCTTATTAAAGTAGGCATTGACTCTATTTTGCAGCTACGAACAACATTCGACTAAATTGAATCATGTTTAAAAAGATATTTAGAAATTGAATTGCTTTTGCAAGAAAACAAGAACCGCCATAATTTTTTTTATTTCAGTAATATTAGAAATCAAAAAAGTACGTTACAAGTTTGTAATAGAAAACCCTGAAAATACATTCTCCCATGGTGAATTTCTAAATATAAAGTCGCCGATAATGCGCAGCAGTATTAATTTTAATCAAAATCATTAATATTTAATGTAACCTCATATCTATTTCATTTATATATTATTTTAGGTGGCTCTCAGCGCGGCGGAAGGGGAGGTAACAGAGGGAGACCGAGACCGTACCAAAATCCTCGTCCATCATCTTAGTGACGTTACACACAGATCGGTCATCTTGCGAGCAGCCGTAGATGCATTTCGGTATGAAAATTTGCATCGCTGATCTATCTGAATATCAACGAACGACGTTATCAATAGGGCACGTTGTAATTAACATTCCATAGAGCAAACCTGGCGCATCAGTAAATTGTCAAATTTGCGTTAAAAGCAGACTCATAGTTTCTACAATCTTGTTGTTATATGCAATGTATTCTAAAATGTTCATTTTACGTATAACAGAGTAGTCGTGAATGGTATAATTTTGGCATTTTTCTGGATATTGGACTTTATCATTTACCGTTTCTATTATATAATGTTTTATACATGATTGCAATTTCAGCAAAATTATGTTCACGCGATTGACTCCATATTATAAAAAGTGTTGGGTATTTTCGTAACAGTATTTTAATACAATAGTAAAATATAACCCAATGAGGAAAAGTAGGAGTATTTCTGTATATTGAATTTAAGTTTTTCGGTAGAAAATCTAATGTCTTAGCTGAGCCGTCAACCAAGCCACAGCTCTGATTATAATAATTTGTGTTAGTGGAGTGAGCTGGGATTTAGTTCAGATTCGTTGTAAAAACAAATGAAAAATAAATAAGGTTTCAATGAACTGTATTGTTTGGCTCGCAGCATAACTTGGTAATAGGTTTTATATATTTCAAGCATATATGGTACGATTTTAGTCTACATAGCCGACACTATTAGTATGAGGATAAAGAACGGTTTCTCGTATAAAGGAACATTACTATGGTTTCCATAAAGTAAAAAACTGCCAGTAGAACGAAGGCCAAAGGGAAGATGCTAAGAAGTAAAGTTATAAAGGTACGCATTGCCAATACGTTGGGGGACCAGAGCAATAATAATAATAATCGATTTTCTGAAGTTTCAATTAATGAATTTCTTAATGTGTTGCTGCTATAAACATAAAATGTGAAATGGATCATATAGTTATCTGTTAATTCAAAGTAATATAAGTTTTCGTTGATCATGTACGTAAAATAATTTCTAAAAATATTCAAATTAAGTACCTATAATAAATCAAGATAAAGAAATTGGTAATTAATGGTCGATTTCGTATTCTTTATATGGTTTTATAATTCGGGTTTAACCCTATTAAAGTTAATTGTTGCAAAATGAATGAGCTGTTAGATATTAACGATTTATGTATTTTCTTGAACCGAATCAACGTACTTATACGCAAAATGGCAGTGGTTCGGCATTATACTCCACTTAGGGTCTTAAAATATTTTGAACTTGGCAATACTTAATATTAGATTTAGCCTATGCAGAATAGTGTTGCTCAATCGGTTGAACATTATCGCGCCATCGCAGTTCAGTAGCGTTGAACCGGCGGTCGAAAATTTTATCCGTTTAACTTAACGCATGGCCGTTGCTCAGCACTATTGCAGAGCCGCTATATAAGCGTCATCGACAGATAATGATGTTGAATACTGCATCATGATAAGTATGTTGCATCATAGCTTGCATTAAGTATCAAAATATATTTTTAGAAAATCGAGTGGCAAACTGTGGCAGTCGGCATATGTTTTTGTGAATATTAATAATGGTTAGTTTTGAAAATTTTCTTGTTACAAAATGTCTATATTGTATGTGGTCATCACTAAATACTCAAACATTCTCAAGAGTAAAATTCTTTGTAAAAAATTCTAAGCTAATAGTATAATAATATAGTCAGTGACTATTACATTAGGGCGCAGCGAGATGAGGTATGCAGAATCATGTTTACAATTTATTAAAACCCGAGGGATTGTTGACATCTAATAAGTAATGGACTAAGATATGTGACTTACCAGATGAATATGATAATGACAGTGAGAACTACTTTTCAAACAGTCAAAGCCATCCATACATGTGCGAGGTCAGAAGACAGTGGAGATAAGTAGTGTTTCGGGGAGGCGAATTTCCAGAATTTTTTGGGAAAAAATTGTCTTAGTTTTTGTTAATGTTCCCTCGATTTTTGTCCGACTTGTTAAATTTCGCCCAATTTCTAGCTATTTTACCCAATTTTTGCCAAAATTCTTTGTGCGCCATTGGGGCAGAGGGAAGGTCCGGATATCTGTATGAAAAATAGCAATGGTTGCTTCACCTGAAACATCTTCTAAACGTCCCAATCAACTTCATTATGTGTATGAATATAGAACTACAAAATAAAGAGGAAACCTTGACTAATATTTACTATATGGATAAGTAATAAAATCAATTAATAGATATTTTATTTATTCATAGCTGATCTATGGGCAAATTGGAGTATTCTTAGCAAAGTTACAGAACAATAAACATTTGGGCGTTTCGGTCCAAAAACTAGATATATCCCGTATTTCATAGCTACACATACATATTGGGATGAATTGAGCAGTATGTGCTTAACAAAAATTGACATACATGCTAAAACCATGATTTTCAATAGAACCAACGGCCCATGTCAAGTTTAGGGGCTTACCGACTGTGCCAGGGACAGTTTAATTATGTGTTTCTATAACATTGCTGTGTGTCTATTTGAATCGTCAGTTTTAAATGGCCCCAGTGTCGCAATTTTCTCGATTGTTACAGTTGGGACAATGGAGAAAACTACCCACATTGTCCCATCTGCGACAGTCGAGAAAAAATGTCACAACTGTCTTTACTGTTTCAGTTGGGACAATCGTGAAAAAATTTGAC
>JASANE010024095.1:0-11494 GCA_030248225.1 Trileptium ribeirensis | reverse complement strand
ATTGCTGACCGAAAGGCACCAGCAAAGCATCTAGTTTTGGAACCATTCCTTATCCGCACTGTGTGTCAATGTGGAGCTATATTATAATTTTAACTCAGTACGTAGTTGACAGACAATAAATATAGAAGTGCTTCGCAGTGCGTATTCCAAACTACCGTGAAAATTGGAATTTAATTAATGATATTCGAGAATGGAACAAAGAGACAAATGAGGCAAAAACAAAAGCAAACTCAAAGATCCTAACGCCTAGCAATGAAATACTGGACAGTCATCATGCAAGCTATGATTCGGAATCTAGTGAAAATTTAGAAATTTTCAATTTTGATAGTAAGCGTTGCACCCTGGCTTTGGACTTACCAAAACAGTAAAAGATATACGTAGACAACAATATATTTGCTTCACAATGCTATTATTGGCTTTCGTTCTTTTCTGTAATGATGTTGGTTTAATGAAAAATGATCTATTTTGACTAACTAAGTGCATGAAGGCCCAACCGTAATTGGAAGTTCGATGTTGATCAGGCGTTTAGTCATGATCCGACTAGATGGGAGTCGGTGTGATAGCTGTTGACGTGTTAAACGCTTAGTGTGTTAAACGCGACGCTTTTACAAGTTGCTCTTTCTCAGCCATCGCCTTTTAAAACGGGCATTTAGTCTGTTGAGTGTAATAAAGATTGTTTTTGTGGGATTGTGATTGCACGCAAAAACGAATAACTAAAAGAAATTGCAAATCGGCGAACAAATCTAAACTACATTTTGAAGATCGTCGACGGGTTCAACATACTAGATCTAACACAGTTATCCAGTATGATTACAGGGTAACTGTTCGAAAAAGGATGAACAACATTATGAACATTGACACCGAAAATACTTAACAGATAAAAAATTCCAAAATTTGAGAACGCTCAAATAAATTATAGCTACATTAGGCGTATATCTTAGCCGGTAATCACACGCTTTTTGGCCATGAAAGTTACATTTTTGATTGTCTAAATGAGTTTCAAAAGTTTGAATCACGATTCATAAGCATTTCAAAGGAAGGTTTAGTTTGTCCAATGTATATTGAATCACGATGCTATCCAAAAGTGTTCTTTTCCTGACAACTTTACTATTATTCCAAAAATATGAGCCACAGTTTGAATACACTCGTCATGGATGTCGTTATCTCATATTTCAATATAACTAACTATATAATATTAAATAAGTTTTTTATACGACAAGTTTACCAAGATATGTTTTGCTAATTAGCAAAGGCATTATGCGGCGTTCACGTTATAATGTCCCCGCTGTTTGGAACTTTTGACCCCCTTTAGTCACGACCCTACCGTATAGACTGTCAGGGTGACAGCCATACTCTAAACCAATTGCCGAGGGTGTACAACACACCCTTAGCTACTATATTTTTTTGACAGTGTCGTTCACACCCTTAGCTACCAATTTGGCGCGAATTAACTATAACGGACACCGTCTGTAGCTAATGCTGTTTATTAGTCAACTGTCCTGTGTAGTTTTTTCTAAATTCTCGATATTTGTATCTAACCCATATGAGCATTGCTCAAATAATTCCGAACACTTTCAATAAAACTTCCAGAAGACGCGGTGTGCCTGACACTGTCGAGAAATGGTAATACGCGTAACTAGCTACCTTTGAAAAATTTATTAAAAACATGGGGATGCCTGCGACACCCTGTTGTCAACAGTGTGCCTGACACTGTGTGGTGTACATAGGTTCCAAACGTTGGGGACATTATAACGCGAACGCTGCATTAGTGCACTAGTAATTGACAGTTTTACAGTTATCCACGTCAACGAAGAAAATAAGCAATATGATCAATAATTCGGTGAAATCAGTGGAGGTAAAAATGAGATATCACGTTATACAAAGAACTAGTTTCTACATGACATATATGTAATCTGACATAAATGGCATTAAGGTTGGCAGTTCGACGCATATAGGAAATAGTTCCTACTAATCGAAGTTCTACGCGTAAATGATCAGCAGAGCAGTAATAGTTATTGTTATTATGCCGCTCTGAATTTGCGATATTTTCAATAAAATTATATTTCATGTATGTCTCTTAACAAAGCCAATAATAGAGAACATGCTTTTAGCGAACTTTTTGTTTCATTTGCTAGTTTAATCTTTATAAATCTCATGACTTATCAACAGGGTACACAAAACACAAACTAACTATGTGCTGTGTGAAAATCTGTTTTTTTTCGCAAATCTGGTTTTTTTCGTTTTCGTAGAGCCTTAGGCAAAAAGTAGACAAAATTCCTCTGAAGGACTTTCTTTTGCACTTTGATACATCAGGTTCTCGTTAGATTTATCAACTATAAAACGAAACTATTTACTTTAATTTATTCCGTGGTTGAAATTCCAAGACATTTTTCATAATTATATGTATATATGTGCCAAAATATGGTTATCATAAACAGTAAACATTAAATAGAACATGTGTGCCTAAATATAGTACATAGAATCTATTAAGATACGTGAAAATTTCTACGGTGCGCAGTGCGCTATTTAAAAGTAGCGGTAGGCGCAGCGAAAAAATTAGGAAGGGCACAATATGACGGCGCTATCTTGCTGGAAAGGTAGCAGCATGGATCCACCTGCCATCTCATCCCCTCATGGTTTACCGCTTGGTATTTGATATATCTGGTAGTTAAGTTAAAGCCATATAGCCTTACGCTTGCATTATAATGCGCCGATAGCTTACCAGTATGAGCTTCGACGAATAATTTCCGTGTACACAACGGATGAGCGTTAAATTGTGGCTGCCAGGTGGATCAAAGCCACGCCACGAATCGATTCACTGAATCACGGCGCTACTGACAATATATTTCACTCTATATCCAATGATACAACTGTGGAAGTCCGTTATTACTTAAATAAAGCACATTTCAACGGATTCCGTTCGTATTAATCAGTTTCATTGTTTATCTTACTTACTTGTGTTATAGTAACTGTTTTGAAACGTGTACGATATGGACATTTTTGTGCTATTAATGTAACACAAAAGTACTATACTAAACCACAACGGATACTGAAGCCCAGATTTTGATAAAAAACTAATCAGAACTGCGTAATCGGTATAACCCGACATCTACTTATACAGGGTGTTTCAGAAGTAACTACCCACACTTTGTCAATCAATATCTTCTGGCGTAATATTTCGCAATGGTTGTTTATCGCTGTTTTTAATATTTCAGGTTATTATAAATATATACTGTTTATACCATGGATTCCCCACGACGATCTCTGCCTGAAAAAATCTGTGTTGTAAAACTTTACTATAAATACGGAAATTATGCCGAAGTCTCACGCCAGTGGAAAAATCATTTCGACTCAATACCTCCTACTCGCAAGACGATGGCTGATATTATTTCCCGATTCGAGGACACTGGCAGTGTAGCGGAACGGCTGAGGCCGGGTCGTCCAAAGTCTGCCACAAGTGGGGACCAGAAAGCTGCATTAAGCGCTGCGGTATCCAGGAGCCCCCAGAAGTCAACTCGAAGGGCTTCCCTCCAGCTGGGTATTCCTCATACTTCCGTTTGGCGCCTTTACAAGGAGCTTAACTTGAAGCCCTTTCGGCCCCGTCTTATCCATGGACTCTCTGATGATGATTTCGATCGCAGAGTCCAGTTTTGTGAGACATTTATGGACATGGTGGAAAGCAGTGCGTTGGACCTTGATCGCATTTTGTGGACCGACGAGGCGGTTTTCAAGCTCAATGGTCATGTTAATCGCCATAATTGTGTTTATTGGTCTGAAGACAATCCACATGTCACGATTAACAAAGAGGTCAACGCCCCTGGAGTCTGTGTCTGGGCCGGAATTTGTTCACAAGGCATCGTTGGTCCATTCTTTTTTGACGGAAATGTCAATAAAACCAGCTATTTGGAACTTTTATCTGTGAATGTCTACCCGCAAATCGCAACCGAGGACCTTGTTTTCATGCATGACGGAGCCCCAGCTCACTACGCTACCGAAGTCCGCGCTTGGCTGGACGAAAGGTTCCCGAATCGATGGATCGGCCGCAGAGGTGCCATCGAGTGGCCAGCTAGGTCACCAGACTTAACTCCGCCTGACTTCTTTCTTTGGGTGTTCTGAAAGAAGATGTTTATGGAAGTAGGGCGAAGGACCCTCAAGAATTGATGGACAGAATAAAATCAGCGTTTTCTAAAATTCCAGTGGACTTATGCGCCAAAGTTTGCCGATCTGTACCATCCCGACTGGAGAAATGCATTCAGCTTGGCGGTGCACAGACGGAGCTGTTCTGAGATCTCTCTTCGTAATGTAAGTAAACTTTTAATACTTGTCTATAATTATACAAAAAACTGGCGAGCTACCTCTGCCCAGTCAACCGATAGTTAGCATCAAACAGTGGGTAGTTACTTCTGAAACACCCTGTATTTTACAAGGTGTTGATTGCCAATGGAAGAAGAAAGAAAAAAGAAAAAATTGGTATGTGGTCGCCACTTTGTATCGTGATATAGTAGTGTCAAGAGTAGAGTAGAGGGTTTGGTTTGGCGGGGGGGGAGAATTGTCTTTTTTTCGGTTTAGTGTTCTGGTGCGAAAAAAAGAGGGGAAAGAGAAAAGGGGGGGTGTTTTTGGGTGTCGTTTCCCCTCAGTTTTTTTTTCCCTTGTCTCTAGAGACCCTGGGGAGTGTGGATGTGTAGAGCCATCGCGTCTCTGTGGAGTGTCTACGTGTGCTTTTTTCTGTGGTATTCTCCTCTTCCGCCTTTCTGCAGTTCATGTTCTCCCGTTCATGTGACAAAGGTATACGTTTGCTATTGTTAGCTTAAGCCAGATATAGCTATCATTGCTTCTGCTTCTATACTTATACTTAGTACTAGCACTCACAGAAGTGAAGATGTCGTTATATTTTTCCTTATCCCCCTATGCATTTGTGTAATAGTTCTAAGTAGATGTAGTTTTGTTAGAACGTCTCGTAGCATTTATTGTCGGGTGATATATTAAGATTGGTGTGAGGAGTAGAAATATGAGGCGCCTAGTTACCCCTGAGGAGTGTAAATAAACTGCAGGCCATGTCGTTCTCGATATACTAATCTTAAGTTTTAGCCTAAGCTAAGGTCTTTATATAAGACATACTCTAAGCCTAAACCTAAGCCGGGTCTGTGGGCCGCTTATTTGATGATATATCATGATAATGGATCCGTTGCTATATATTTGGAATGACGGGAGGCCGTTGTGATGCACACATGCTTATGCTTAAAGTAGTCACAGCGCAAAAGATGATACATCACCATGAACGAAGGTGTAAATAATGTGAAATTGTCTGGCAAATTGAGTCTGAATATTATAATTTATTTGTTTCGAATACTGAATTAATCAGTGTTTATTTTGCAAAGTTCAGTTCCTTAATATTATAATTTATTTGTTTCGAATACTGAATTACTCAGTGTTTATTTTGCAAAGTTCAGTTCCTTAATATTATAATTTATTTGTTTCGAATACTGAATTAATCAGTGTTTATTTTGCAAAGTTCAGTTCCTTAATATTATAATTTATTTGTTTCGAATACTGAATTACTCAGTGTTTATTTTGCAAAGTTCAGTTCCTTAATATTATAATTTATTTGTTTCGAATACTGAATTACTCAGTGTTTATTTTGCAAAGTTCAGTTCCTTAATATTATAATTTATTTGTTTCGAATACTGAATTAATCAGTGTTTATTTTGCAAAGTTCAGTTCCTTAATATTATAATTTATTTGTTTCGAATACTGAATTACTCAGTGTTTATTTTGCAAAGTTCAGTTCCTTAATATTATAATTTATTTGTTTCGAATACTGAATTACTCAGTGTTTATTTTGAAAAGTTCAGTTCCTTAATATTATAATTTATTTGTTTCGAATACTGAATTAATCAGTGTTTATTTTGCAAAGTTCAGTTCCTTAATATTATAATTTATTTGTTTCGAATACTGAGTTACTGAGTGTTTATTTTGCAAAGTTCAGTTCCTTAATATTATAATTTATTTGTTTCGAATACTGAGTTACTCAGTGTTTATTTTGCAAAGTTCAGTTCCTTAATATTATAATTTATTTGTTTCGAATACTGAATTACTCAGTGTTTATTTTGCAAAGTTCAGTTCCTTAATATTATAATTTATTTGTTTCGAATACTGAATTACTCAGTGTTTATTTTGCAAAGTTCAGTTCCTTAATATTTGCGGTATTATTCCAGCATACCTGTATAACAATTGAGAAAGAAGTATATTCAAATCCGGTTTGCATTAAATTGTTGCACGCAAACGTACATGTCTCAAGTGAAGAGGTACTGCTAAATTATATTTCGTAAAATTTAACATTAGACGACAATGGTTTATCAATAATTCTGGTTTGAACGTTTAAATATGGTTTTGTACCTGCCGAAAATTCTCAGTTCTAAGCAATCTCATATCTTAGCAGTTTGTATTTGATATGCGGCTTTGTAACGCCAGTTGAAAGTCATCGGTCGACTGTAGAAAATCACTCGAACACGGAATTATCAGTAAATATTATAACCATTTATGCCAACCATCCTATTTTGTAATTTGGCATAAAAATTGTTACCGAGCGCTCTTTGGTCAATTCAAATCCGACGTAAAACTGCTCGCGATTGAAATCTAGCAATTTTGTGTTTGTGAAAGTTCAAGTAAAAATTTTTAAATTCTTGAGAACGAAAATTTGTCGAATTTGAATTAAACCGGTTTGTTCGCGAATACAAAGAGCTTAACTGCAGGATTCATTTACTTGTGATGTCACATTTCCGTTAAAATTGTTAGCAAACACATGATAATCAAAATTTAAATAATTAGGCATTAGGGAACCGAATTTCTGCAAATTGAAAACGCCGAAATTCTGTACGAACAGAAATTATAATTTCTGGCATTTGGACTTGATTTTGCTAATTTTTGGTTGCGAAAAACCGAATGAAATTCAGCCTATTTTCCGTAACAAGGGTTTGCAATTCGATATCGGTTATTACAAAATAGGGTGGTTGGTGGGGTCACCTTAAGTTTACTCACGCTATATGCCGATCGGGGTTCAGTGTGCGCCGTAAAAAGCGGAGGAACGATACGGTAAAGTGTGGAAGCCGCCTTACGGGTGGCCTCTTTTCATCGAAAACTAGGGCGAGCTGACCCTCGCCCCGTGCTAACCCATCCTTTTTTGGGTCGCTAATTCCGAATGGTGGCTCTCTGGCAACTAGTATAAAACTAACACGGAGAGACAATACTGCAATTTTGAACAAACCCATACTGTACAAATATTATTCCATCAGTTTATTTATCATTTCAATAATAGCTCTTATAATCCCAAGCTCACAAATCATTGATAAGTCATTACGACGTAGAAATATTAAACTTTAAACTATTAAACGACATAATAGACATACAACTACTTTTGCTAAATATATATCTTAGACTAAAGGTTTCTTAGCAAAAATAACTTAAAGGTTCTCGCTGCATCTACAATTGGGCGGTAACAGCAGTTTGGCCTCGTTGTGGATTAATGAGAATTTAAAATTACAGTCGCTCCATGTACTAAAATAAGACGGAAGGACGTTCCTCAGCACTTGTACATGGCGAATGCAACTTTGACTGAGTTTTCCTGGCCAAACATTAAGATTTACACTAAACGTATAAATTTGCACATTTATCGTACACGTGTAGATTTACACATGTACGCAATTTATGGTAATGAGGACGTTGTATCACATACACTACACACATGTAACAATGATATTAGCACCCTAACATGCACATTTATATATGCAATCGCCATAACATTTGTTGTGAAAATAATGATTGCCAAGGGCCACGTTACTTTCAGGCTTATTGTTAGCAAGACTAACTAATGATCAAACTTTTGGTTGAAAAGTAAGCTTATTGTTCTTGGATTTGGGCTTGCGGTTGGTCTATCTATCCATTGTTTACGGCTGAGGGTTAAGAGCTGCGAATAACATTTCTTCAACCCTTAACACTCTGGATGTCCACATGGAAATTCTCACCGTGGAAGTGGGGTAGGTCAACCTACGGGGCCCTAAATCCCGCAAGGCGGGCCGGAGCAAATCTGCTGCCCTGTGGGTAACGCGCGGGGGCAGATAGGAGTGCCTTTAGTGTAAACATATGATCATTAACATATTCTTGAGTTATCACAGTTATTGATTGATAGTTGCAAAAAATCAAATGAGATGTCTGCAAAACAATATTGTGAAATCTACAATGAACTAAAAAAAATATTGTACAATCTGCAATGAATAGCTAAAGAGAAATAATTTATAGCAGAAGAACCGGGCGTTATGATGTGATTTAGTCCATCAGTGGCTATATTAGTTTAGTGTTTTGGCGTAGTCTCAGTGCTTAGGCGTCTTATTTTATGTATTTGAATAATAACATTTGAAAATCCAAATATAAATAATGATTACGATTGCCAAAACTTTTGGTTGCGCGTGTTTACTACGCCGTGTGAACTCCTGGGTCTGACACTTTTTAACATTGCGTATCTTGGCGATAATTCAGCAAATAGTGGCATCGAAAATATTGCACCAAAACACACTGATTAATTCTAAATGTCCTGAAAATCGCCGTACTGGCTGGATAGGTATTTGGAATGATACAATTTTGCAAATTTCGTGTTGCGTGCTTAAACCAGTGAGATTTTTTGTAGACATAATTAGTTTTAGATAGAATCAGCTATTAATTAAGTAAAAACGTAAAACTAATACGTACAAATCATCTTAGCTTATGTTTGTCTGCGGTTGTAGTGTGCGCTTTTGTTTGTGCTCAATAAGTTGCGGGGCGAGACGAGAAGCGAAATGGGGCAGAATGTCCAGCCCAGCGTCCAAGTGTAATTATGCCTGTCATGTCCATGGCATGTATGGTCTTGGATAATCGTAAATGTGTCTAGATTACGCCGACGTGCTCAACCATTGTTGGCCATTTTAGTGTAACTTTTTACTGAATATTGGCCATATATGGGTGATGAAAATCTCTTTATATATACATATCGCCCACTTATTGGCGTTACTAAATGATAACTGTAGAATGTTTTAGACCACAGATGCCACACAGCGGCATCGCCCTTATATAGGCGAAGAAAATACCTTGGAAATCAGCATCGCCCCGACGAAAGTGCTTGAAAAACACGACTGCCTATGTAATTATAATAACAATTCACAGTAAAACGTCATCGCCCATATATGGGAGATGATTTTTTTGCAAATTATCATCGCCCAGGCATGGGATATGTGGTTCTAATCGTGTCACTTTATTTAAGAGTTCAAATTTGTTGAATTGAGTTCACATTTGATGGTTCAACGCTATATTCACCATGCTGTCAGCTCAATAACGAGTCACTCTACTTTGAGGTGGACATCTGCCATGTTGAAAATTTAGTTGTCGATAAATTAACTGAAAAAGAGCTGTAAACGTCTGAAACGCTGGAATTGCATATATTTTCAGGTTTCGTGTGCCCTGTTCTTTTTCAAATTAAGAAAATATATCATAGATTTTTGACGATTGTGGAAATAAATATATGGACAACATCCTAGTCTCTTTTAACGTAATCTTAGTTTTCGTTTTCATTGTCCAGCTCATTTTCAACTATTTCATAGATTTCCCGAATTTACTTTTCGTACAACTACAAACCATGGTTACAGTGAAATTTAACCGCATTATTAGTCTTATATATAAATATAGGGCCTATTTCGCACGTTGCAACGTAGAATCATGTCATATCTCACATGTCCACGGTACAGTGTATTGTGTTATTTTTACGCCGATGTTGCCCATATACGGGAGATGATATTTCTATGCAAAATCGTCATCGCCCACATATGAATGCAAAATCGTCAGCCAGAGTGTTAAAAGTGATAATATTGATATTGGCCAATTGTATCTAACACACGGTAATTAATGTATGCGATTGCTTTTCAAACAAACTAACGTATTACATCATTTTATTAACTAACATAGTTGGTACCTACCTACAAATTGGAGCTAATAACTAACGTATACTTTGAGGACTGTGGAAGAAAACATATAGGCCAAAATGCCAATCTATTCTAACGTATTGTCATATAGATGAATTTTTCATAACCAGGAAATAAAATAGTGCCGAGAAAAACATATCGCATAAAACAAGCTTAGAAACTAGTTTCGTTAATATTTTATCTGCATCACAACAAGTTTGGCTGTATTCCATTTTATAGATGAAACTCTAATTACTATAAGCGCCAAGACTCCATGTATATTTCGAAACTTAGGGTATATCTAAAACTTTAAAGCGTTTACTTAACGTCAATGCACAAAAGCGAAAAAGACATGCCTAAATGCAACTTCTATCTATGTCCTAGTGAGAGCTCACTTTTACCAAACGAAATGTACGATATTTATAGATTTTAAAAATAAATCTACATCTGGATGTGAACTGATTTCGTTCAGCTAATCATAGGTCAATACAATGACAAGGCGTCGAACATCCAAGTGACCTGGAAGCTTATAGTATACTTTTGATTTTACGTTACCTAAATTTACTATGTTTAAGGAAAACCGCAATTCACTGTATTTGAGACATCTATCACTTGTTGATAGTTTCACCACGACACTCACTCACCATAATGTGGTCTTACAAAACCAAGACGTTTTCCTCGCCTCAACGTTGTGAGTTAAACTATTGTGTTTGCCTAAATGTTAAGCTATAATGCCTCACTATTGTGTCCGTGACTCGCAATTACGTTGTAGAATTGTGGACATTACACTAGCTACATTTAGCCACTTTTATGGTAGTGGTTCTGCCATGCGCAGTATCTCATTCGCTATCAATGTGATCTTATGAAATAAAGGCGCCATCTCCACACTGCTAATACATATTTGGAGGTGTCCATGGGTCGCAAATATGGCGCAGAATTTCATCAGACATTACACTAGCTACATTTAGCCATTTTATGAGAGCGGTCCTGCCATGCGCAGTATCTCATTCGCCAAAAAATGTGACCATATGAAATAAAGGCGCCATCTCCACAGTGCAACCACATATTTAGAGGTGTCCGTGGCTCGCAATTATGTCGCAGAATTTTAGACATTACACTATCTACCGTTTAGCGATTTTATGGGAGCGGTTCTGCCATGCGCAGTATGTCATTCGCCAAAAATGTAATCTTACGAAATAAAGGCGCCATCTCCACAGTGCTACCACATATTATTTGAAGGTGTCCGTGGGTCGCAATTATGTTGCAGAATTTTTGATATTACACTAGCGCATTTCATTTTGCTTTCATGGGATTGATTCTTGAACTTTCCCATGCGCCATATATGTAGTCTTAAGAAACCGAGACGCCTTTCTCATGTCGCTGTCACATAATGAAGAAGCATGAGCAGTGAGTTTTGCCAAATACTACATTTATGATCGGTTATGATAAACGTATAATAAACCTTTCGATAAATGTAAATCTTTCATTAACCAAAGGTGAACACGTTACTA